>NW_026468221.1:0-13746 GCF_026875155.1 Cherax quadricarinatus | reverse complement strand
CACAGTCAGAGTCACCGTGGCATGCAAAGAGTACGTAACCTTTATTCGGCGCATGTACACACACTCATTAAATGGCTACCTCCTCAACCAGCGGACCGGGTGCTAAGGGTCGGACGATGGGGCCCTATCGTCAGATCAGTACCTAGGTTCAGCCAATGAGAAGGTGGGTCTGGCAATTGTGGAGGTGACGTGGTTACCACTCACGTTTCCACCCTTCTCATTTCCATTCTAGAGCTGGTTGAACACCGTTGTCCATTCTGTCTCCAGGTTGTGTCTTTGCCTATTGATTCGCCGTGTGGTCCACATATATTTCCAACTGTACATATATATATATATATTATATATATATATATATATATATATATATATATATTATATATATATATATAGCGTACGTACTTGTAAATACTTATAACAACACTTGAAAGAAAATATAATTCAAAGTCATTCAGCTGTGTTTGTTCTGCTCCTTGCTCCCAGACCTTATTGTGCCTGGGTTGTAATAGTCACTGTCGACCTCAGCACAGTTAGTAGCACAACCTCAGAGTCACTGTTGACCTCAGCACAGTTAGTAGCACAACCTCAGAGTCACTGTCGACCTCAGCACAGTTAGTAGCACAACCTCAGAGTCACTGTCGACCTCAGCAGAGTGGAAGACAAGTGAGGTAGCTGGCACTCCGCTGAACAACAAATAAAGTTAAACTCCAGAACCTCGTATTTTGAGCGACAAATTTGTCAAGACGACAAAAAAAATTCCTAAGGTGACAAAAGAATTAACTATAACAGAACAAACAAAAATCCATAAAAAAAAAGATGAATAGAAGAAATTGAGGCATTTGGGTTGAATGAGGATTGATTTGTGATGGAAAGAAATACTTATGTATTACTGCATGCTTATCAGTCTCTGGCAACACTGCCACCAGTCACAACACTGCCACCAGTCACAACACTGCCACCAGTCACAACACTACCACCAGTCACACAACACTACCACCAGTCACACAACACTGCCACCAGTCACACAACACTGCCACCAGTCACAACACTGCCACCAGTCACACAACACTGCCACCAGTCACACAACACTGCCACCAGTCACACAACACTGCCACCAGTCATACAACACTGCCACCAGTCACACAACACTGCCACCAGTCATAACACTGCCACCAGTCACACAACACTGCCATCAGTCATACAACACTGCCACCAGTCACACAACACTGCACCAGTCATACAACACTGCCACCAGTCACACAACACTGCCACCAGTCACACAACACTGCCACCAGTCACACAACACTGCCACCAGTCATACAACACTGCCACCAGTCACACAACACTGCCATCAGTCATACAACACTGCCACCAGTCACACAACACTGCCACCAGTCATACAACACTGCCACCAGTCACACAACACTGCCACCAGTCACACAACACTGCCACCAGTCACACAACACTGCCACCAGTCATAGAACACTGCCACCAGTCACACAACACTGCCATCAGTCATACAACACTGCCACCAGTCACACAACACTGCCACCAGTCATACAACACTGCCACCAGTCACACAACACTGCCACCAGTCACACAACACTGCCACCAGTCACACAACACTGCCACCAGTCACACAACACTGCCACCAGTCACACAACACTGCCATCAGTCACACAACACTGCCACCAGTCACACAACACTGCCACCAGTCACACAACACTTCCACCAGTCACACAAACTGCCACCAGTCACACAACACTGCCACCAGTCACACAACACTGCCATCAGTCCACAACACTGCCACCAGTCATACAACACTGCACCAGTCACACAAACACTTCCGCCAGTCACACAACATTGCCACCAGTCACAACACTGCCACCAGTCACACAACACTGCCACCAGTTATACAACACTGCCACCAGTCACACAACACTGCCACCAGTCACACAACACTGCCACCAGTCACACAACACTGCCACCAGTCACACAACACTGCCACCAGTCACACAACACTGCCACCAGTCACACAACACTGCCACCAGTCACACAACACTGCCACCAGTCACACAACACTGCCATCAGTCACACAACACTGCCACCAGTCACACAACACTGCCACCAGTCACACAACACTGCCACCAGTCACACAACACTGCCACCAGTCACACAACACTGCCACAGTCACACAACACTGCCATCAGTCACACAACACTGCCACCAGTCATACAACACTGCCACCAGTCACACAACACTTCCACCAGTCACACAACATTGCCACCAGTCACAACACTGCCACCAGTCACACAACACTGCCACCAGTTATACAACACTGCCACAGTCACACAACACATGCCACCAGTCACACAACACTGCCACCAGTCACACAACACTGCCACCAGTCCACAACACTGCCACCAGTCACACAACACTGCCACCAGTCATACAACACTGCCACCAGTCACACAACACTGCCACCAATCGCAACACTGCCACCAGTCACACAACACTACCACTAGTCACACAACACTACCACCAACACACAACACTACCACCAACACACAGCACTACCACCAGTCACAACACTACCACCAGTCACACAACACTACCACCAACACAAAACACTACCACCAGTCACACAGCACTACCACCAACACAAAACACTACCACCAGTCACACAGCACTACCACCAGTCACAACACTACCACTAGTCACACAACACTACCACCAACACACAAACACTACCACCAGTCACACTACACTACCACAAGTCACACAACACTACCACCAGTCACACAATACTGCCACCAGTCACACAACACTGCCACCAGTCACACAACACTGCCACCAGTCACACAACACTGCCACCAGTCACACAAACATGCCACCAGTCACACAACACTGCCACCAGTCACACAACACTGCCACCAGTCACACAACACTGCCACCAGTCACACAACACTGCCACCAGTCACACAACACTGCCACCAGTCACACAACACTGCCACCAGTCACACAACATACCACCAGTCACACAACAATGCCACCAGTCACACAACAATGCCATCAGTCACACAACAATGCCACCAGTCACACAACACTGCCACCAGTCACACAACACTGCCACCAGTCACAAACACCTGCCACCAGTCACACAACACTGCCACCAGTCACACAACACTGCCACAGTCACAAACACTACCACCAGTCACACAAACACTGCCACCAGTCACACATCACTGCCACCAGTCACACAACACTACCACCAACACACAACACTACCACCAGTCACACAACACTACCACCAGTCACACAGCACTGCCAACAGTCACACTACACTACCACCAGTCACACAACACTACCACCAGTCACACAACACTGCCACAGTCACACACACTGCCACCAGTCATACAACACTGCCACCAGTTACACAACACTGCCACCAGTCACACAACACTGCCACCAGTCACACAACACTGCCACCAGTCACACAACACTGCCACCAGTCACACAACACTGCCACCAGTCACACAACACTGCCACCAGTCACACAACACTGCACCAGTCACACAACACTGCCACCAGTCACACAACACTGCCACCAGTCACACAACACTGCCACCAGTCATACAACACAGCCACCAGTCATACAACACAGCCACCAGTCATACAACACAGCCACCAGTCACACAACACTGCCACCAGTCATACAACACAGCCACCAGTCATACAACACAGCCACCAGTCACACAACACTGCCACCAGTCATACAACACAGCCACCAGTCATACAACACAGCCACCAGTTACACAACACTGCCACCAGTCACACAACACTGCCACCAGTCACACAACACTGCCACCAGTCACACAACACTGCCACCAGTCACACAACACTGCCACCAGTCACACAACACTGCCACCAGTCACACAACACTGCACCAGTCACACAACACTGCCACCAGTCACACAACACTGCCACCAGTCATACAAACACAGCCACCAGTCATACAACACAGCCACCAGTCATACAACACAGCCACCAGTCACACACACTGCCACCAGTCATACAACACAGCCACCAGTCATACAACACAGCCACCAGTCATACAACACAGCCACCAGTCACACAACACTGCCACCAGTCATACAACACAGCCACCAGTCATACAACACAGCCACCAGTCATGTAGACAGCCTGTACTGTCTGCACAGACAGCCCATGCTGTCTGCCAGCTTAGTTCATATTTCGCGCCACTCAAGTGCTGCCACCTATAGGCCTTGCCACTTCAGTATGCCCAGACTTGCCTCGCTCTCACTCACACAGCGGCCTGGCTTCAACACACAAGTACTCTCATCTCTCTCTCGTGGGCATGGCCCTGCCCGGGCCATGGGCACAAACACACAAGCCTGTGTAACCCACTACGACTTAACAATAAACTAAGAAGCCTCCGAAGAAGTATATCATTTAACTACCCGCTCTACAGCTACCAAAACAAGCCCTTTATATTGGTACCAGCGGTGGTCGCAGCGTTGTGTTTACCCTGGAGAGAGGAAGGAGAGGTATGAAGTCACCTTCACTTCATCACCCTACATAAGAAGCATCCGTCTCTCAACGAGTTATCCTGATGTCGTGTCTGCACGTTTGAGCATCCAGACACAGGTACAAGCAGGATCCAGCCGAAATTTATCGAAATTCTACGAGAATTGTAAGTGGCGTCCCAGTGACCCCACGCTGTTTTCTCAAGTCACGTTTTTTCAGCGTCACTTGTATGTTGCTGTTGTTCAGCTTAGCACAGCTGTTTCAGCGAGCCAGAGGTGAGTTTTGTGGTGATTTCTGCGTCCAGTGTGCGTTTCGCGTGTTTTGGGTTTTGAGAGGAGGAAGTTGCCAGATCCTCCCTCGCCGTACACTCACCCACGCTCCTCGCCACCACACTACCATACACCACCACGCCATCTCTCCCTCTGCTGTGTTTTCTGCTGTTTTTCGTGTGAATTCTTTGCCAGTGCTGTGTATCCGAGTGCCGAGGCCACTCGAAGCTGCGTGGATCAGCATCCCACGTAGATCACGACACCACGTGGATCGACACCACGTTGGGTGTGGCCGATGTCATGTAGACCTACAAAGCCACGTGAGTTTACCAGATGTCCCAGGCCTCATGCTGTGGTCTGCTGCCCGCATCACATCGACGCACCCACCGATGCTGCCCGACTTCATGACGTCACGATGTCTGCTGACGTCACCTCACGATGTCTGCTGACGTTACCCTCGAGATGTCTGCTGACGTCACCTCACGATGTCTGCACCTCGAGATGTCTGCTGACGTCACCTCACGATGTCTGCTGACGTCACCTCACGATGTCTGCCTGACGTCACCTCGAGATGCTGACGTCACACGATGTCTGCTGACGTCACGATGTCTGCTGACGTCACTCACGATGTCTGCCTGACGTCACCTCGAGATGTCTGTTGACGTCACTGCTGCTGACGTCACTTGCGACATCACGCCTGATATCACATGATGTCACATCGAGTGTTCTAGTAATTATTTCAGTATTGTCGAGAAGATTGAGAGAAGATATATGTCGTGTGTTAATTAATTCCTCTCAGTCAGTGTTCTCACATTTTAGTATTGTCTTAGTCAGTTTTATGCGCAGAAAAGCATCATTTGCTAGTTTAAGCCATGTTGTACCGTATGTACAGCGGTGTGTTTGTAAGTTTTCCGTGTGTCCAGTGAGGTCTGTGGTCAGACCTTGAGTTGTACACTATGTCACCCGCGTGACCAGTGGTTGACAGCTGATTTCTCAGCCTGTGCGTATGAGCCCTCTTGTACAGAAGCTTTTATGCTCGTCGCTCGTGATGTTCTGTAGAATCGTACCTGTACGATTCCCATCGAGATTTGTTTCACTTCACCTCAGACCTTCAGAGTGCAGTTATATGTAGAGAAACAAGTTGGGGACGCTTAGACTTAACCTCTGCTATAACTCCAACTGTCGAGAGGATGATACTCGTCAAGCCGCAGCCAGGCCTGTCGGCAGGCGCTGTGTCAGCCTCGTGTCACAAGCTTCAGTGAGCAGCTGCACACAAGAAGATGTCACTTTGACTGCTAGCTCTCTCACTGCAGTCTGGTGTATGATGTTACGACTCCCAGATGTTTCGCCCAGTCGTCTCTGCCACGACTCGCTCCACAACTCGCTCCACGCTCGCCGGCAGTGATAGCCCAGCGACAGTACCAGTCGAGAAGTGTCCTCCTGAGTCGCTTGCCAGAAGTCCTGCCCAGTTGCCGAGTTTTGTCGACGCCTCACTCAAGGGCACCAGCATGTCGTGCCCCAGGTTGAGTGAAAACTGCAGCGACTCCTACGATGTCTGCTTCACCGTTCCAGAGGAGACCGTACCCTGTTACGTCACAGCTCAGCCGCAGTGATGTCTCCGTGTTGCAGTATCTGTCCAGACGCAGGAAGGCGTGCAGTGATGCCCTTCGACGCTCACTGCCTATGACCACGATGTTTAGCACACCCCACATGTTTTTTCTTTCCTCCCTGTAGGAAGTTTTTTTTTCTATGTCCATATGTATATATATGTTTTTATTTTGTGTTCTGTGCCTGTTCCTACGAGAGAGAGACCGAGTTTCTTTTACTACCAGTATTGTCGCGTCGGGACGACGCGCGATAGGTGGCGAGCGTATGTAGACAGCCTGTACTGTCTGCACAGGACAGCCCATGCTGTCTGCAGCTTAGTTCATATTTCGCCGCACTCAAGTGACTGCCACCTATAGGCCTTGCCACTTCAGTATGCCCAGACTTGCCTCGCTCTCACTCACACAGCGGCCTGGCTTCAACACACAAGTACTCTCATCTCTCTCTCGTGGGCATGGCCCTGCCCGGGCCATGGGCACAAACACACAAGCCTGTGTAACCCACTACGACTTAACAATAAACTAAGAAGCCTCCGAAGAAGTATATCATTTAACTACCCGCTCTACAGCTACCAAACAAGCCCTTTATAGTCATACAACACAGCCACCAGTCACACAACACTGCCACCAGTCATACAACACAGCCACCAGTCATACAACACAGCCACCAGTCATACAACACAGCCACCAGTCATACAACACAGCCACCAGTCACACAACACTGCCACCAGTCATACAACACAGCCACCAGTCATACAACACAGCCACCAGTCACACAACACTGCCACCAGTCATACAACACAGCCACCAGTCATACAACACAGCCACCAGTCATACAACACAGCCACCAGTCACACATACAGGTTAACTCAAAGAAGCGTAACATCTCAGAGTTCCTCGTATTAACCCAGTACGAGAGTCGTCCAGGTGGACCCGAGTCCTACGTATGAACGAGTCTGGGACTATATGCTGCATGTATACAAGTCCTGGACCTGACTGTTGCATGTATACAAGTCTTGAACCTGACTATTACATGTATACAGTTAACCCTGCAGAGGTCTGACACTGTAGACTTGATAATGGGACTACAAAACCAAGCGTCATCACTCACTTAACAATGTTACCTATTCATTCTGAAAGACCCCCAGTCTTCACTCCCCGTGTCGTTCACCGTTCCCCAGTATCACGCCCCCCGTGTCGTTCACAGTTCCCCAGTAATCACCTCCATATGTCGTTCACCGTTCCCCAGCAATCACTCCCCCCGTGTCGTTCACCATTCCCCCAGTCATCACCACCTCTTGTCGTACACCGTTCCCTTCCATCCTCAACACCTAGGTACCACTCCTGATGGCCCTCACGCCGTTCCAGCCACATAACCCATCAATCCACTGTCCTCAGAACTCATTTCTATCCTCTTAAACCCCTTCCCCCCACCCTCTAGCTTTCCAACCCCCTGACCTTACCCCATCCTTTAGCTGTCCAACCCCTGACTTCCCCCTCTAGCTCTCCAACCCCTGACCTTCCCCCTCTAGCTGTCCAACCCCTAACACTTCCCCCCTCTAGCTGTCCAACCCCCTGACCTTCCCCCTCTAGCTGTCCAAACCCCCTGACCTTCCCCCTCTAGCTGTCCAACCCCTGACCTTCCCCCTCTAGCTGTCCAACCACTGATCTTCCCCACCCTCTAGCTGTCCAACCCCTGACCTTCCCCCACCCTCAAGCTGTCCAACCCTTGACCTTCCCCCCTCTAGTTGTCCAACCCCTGATCTTCCCCCCAAACCTCTAGCTGTCCAACCCTCTGACCTTCCCCCCTCTAGCTGTTCAACCCCTGACCTTCCCCCCTCTAGCTCTCCAACCTCCTGACCTTCCCCCCCCTTTAGCTCTTCAACCCCTGACCTTCCCCCACCCTCTAGCTCTCCAACCCAATGACCTTCCCCATCCTCTAGCTGTCAACCCCCTGACCTACCCCTCTAGCTCACCAACCCCCTGACCTTCCCCCACCCTCTAGCTCTCCAACCTCCTGACCTTCCCCCACCTCTAGCTCTCCAAACCCCCTGACCTTTCCCCCATCCTCTAGCTCTCCAACCCCCTAACCTTTCCCCCATCCTCTAGCTGTCCAACCCCCTGACCTTCCCCTCAAGATCTCCAACCCCTGACCTTCCCCCACCTCTAGCTCACCAACCCCCTGACCTTCCCCCATCCTCTAGCTGTCCAACCCCCTGACCTTACCCCCTCTAGCTCACCAACCCCCTGACCTTCCCCCACCTCTAGCTCTCCAACTCCTGACCTTCCCCCACCCTCTAGCTCTCCAACCCCCTGACCTTCCCCCCATCCTCTAGCTGTCCAACCCCTGACCTTACCCCTCTAGCTCACCAACCCCTGACCTTCCCCCACCCTCTAGCTCTCCAACCTCCTGACCTTCCCCCACCCTCTAGCTCTCCAACCCCCCTGACCTTTCCCCATCCTCTAGCTCTCCAACCCCCTGACCTTTCCCCATCCTCTAGCTGTCCAACCCCTGACCTTCCCCCCACCCTCTAGCTTTCCAACCTCCTGACCTTCCCCCACCCTCTAGCTCTTCAATCTCCTGACCTTCCCCACCCTCTAGCTTCCAACCCCTGACCTTCCCCCATCCTCTAGCTGTCCAACCCCCTGACCTTACCCCCTCTAGTCTACCAACCCCTGACCTTCCCCCCACCTCTAGCTCTCCAACCCCCTGACCTTCCTAGTTCCACGTCTCTCATTCCCAAAAGCAAATTACCGAAATCTAAGCGGCTGGATTAATAAAATTTGGTTCACTTAAGCAGGTGACACACTCTGACTTAATGAGTCACCATTCTCACTCAGTGTTCGGTAATTAATGAAACGTTAATGATACTTATACGAACCCGAATTACGAAAGATACAACAATTACATCGTGACAAATGATGTCCAGACCTTGATATACACTAAGTGATGTCCAGGCCTTGAAGTATATTAAGTGATGTCTGACCTTGATGTGCACTAAGTGATGTCTGACCTTGATGTACACTAAGTGATGTCTGACCTTGATGTCCACTAGTGATGTTGACCTTGATGTCACTAAGTGATGTTGGCCTTGATGTCCACTAAGTGATGTCTGACCTTGATGTACACTAAGTGTGTTTTGACCTTGATGTCAACTAAATGATGTTGACCTTGTGTACACTAAGTGATGTCTGGCCTTGATGTAAAATAAGTGATGTCTGACCTTGATGTACACTAAGTGATGTCTGGCCTTGATGTACACTAAGTGATTTTGGGCCCTTTTGATGTAAACTAGTGATGTTGGCTTGATGTACACTAAGTGATGTCTGACCTTGATGTCACTAAGTGATGTCTGGCCTTGATGTACACTAAGTGATGTCTGACCTTGATGTACACTAAGTGAGTTGGCCTTGATGTACACTAAGTGATGTCTGACCTTGATGCACACTAAGTGATGTTTGTCCTTGATGTACACTAAGTGATGTTTTGACCTTGTTTGTACACTAAGTGATGTCTGGCCTTGATGTACTAAGTGATGTCTGACCTTGATGTACACTAAGTGATGTTGGCCTTGATGTACACTAAGTGATGTCTGACTTGATGCACACTAAGTGATGTCTAAACCTTGATGTACACTAAGTGATTTTCTGACCTTGATGTACACTAAGTGATGTCTGCCCTTGATTTTACATTTAAGTGATGTCTGACCTTGATGTACACTAAGTGATGTCTGACCTTGATATACACTAAGTGATGTCTGACCTTGATGTACACTAAGTGATGCCTGACCTTGATGTACACTAAGTGATGTTTTGACCTTGATATACAGTAAGTGATGTCGACCTTGATGTACACTAAGTGAGGGTCTGACCTTGATATACATTAAGTGATGTCTGACCTTGATGCACACTAAGTGTTTGTTGACCTTGATATAACAGTAAGTGAGTCGACCTTGATGCACACTAAATGATGTCTGACCTTGATATACAGTAAGTGATGTCTGACCTTGATGCACACTAAGTGATGTCTGACCTTGATATACAGTAAGTGATGTCTGACCTTGATGCACACTAAGTGATGTCTGACCTTGATATACAGTAAGTGATGTCTGACCTTGATGCACACTAAGTGATGTCGGACCTTGTTATACAGTAAGTGATGTCTGACCTTGTGCACACAAAAGTGATGTCTGACCTTGATATACGTAAGTGATGTCTGACCTTGATGCACACTAAGTGATGTCTGACCTTGATATACAGTAAGTGATGTCTGACCTTGATGCACACTAAGTGATGTCTGACCTTGATATACAGTAAGTGATGTCTGACCTTGATGCACACTAAGTGATGTCTGACCTTGTTATACAGAAAGTGATGTTGACCTTGATGCACACTAAGTGATGTCTGACCTTGATTTACGTAAGTGATGTTCTGACCTTGATGCACACTAAGTGATGTCTGACCTTGATATACAGTAAGTGATGTCTGACCTTGATGCACACTAAGTGATGTCTGACCTTGATATACAGTAAGTGATGTTCTGACCTTGATGCACACATAGTGATGTCTGCCCTTGATATACAGTAAGTGATGTTGACTTGATGCACACTAAGTGATGTCTGACCTTGATATACAGTAAGTGATGTCTGACCTTGATGCACACTAAGTGATGTCTGACCTTGATATACAGTAAGTGATGTCTGACCTTGATGCACACTAAGTGATGTCTGCCTTGATATACAGTAAGTGATGTTGACCTTGATGCACACTAAGTGATGTCTGACTTGATATACAGTAAGTGATGTCTGACCTTGATGCACACTAACTGATGTCTGACCTTGATATACAGTAAGTGAAGAAAACCAGAAATTACAACAGTACAATTTTTTCCCTCGTGTAGAATGTTAAATTGATATTATTAAGTAACAGATTTATGACAGTGTCAGAGAATGTTGTGTGTGGTGTGTGTGTGTGTGTGTTTTTGTGTGTGTTGTGTGTGTGTTTTGTGGGGTGTGTATGTGTGGGGTGGTGTTATGTGTGTGTGTGTGGTGTGTGTGTGTGGGGTGTGTATGTGTGTGTGTGTGTGTGTGCGTGTGTGTGTGTTGTGTGTGTGTGCGTGTATGTGTGTGTGTGTGCGTGTATGTGTGTGTGTGTGTGTGTGTGTGTGTGTGGTGTGTGTGTGTGTGTGTGTGTGTGTGGGGGTGTGTGTGTGTGTTTTGTGTGTGGGTGCTTGTTTTACCAGATAAAAACAAAACTTATAATCACCCATCAGTTTTAACTCGTTAGTAAAAGCACAGGCCTACAGTAGGCACGTGGTAAGTTCCATCAAACACCTTAAACTACTGGGAACGCCTGGAGCACTTGACTTGTACACTGGAGTGGAGGCGAGAGAGATGTTCATAATCTTCACTGGGAGATTCTGGAGGGACTGGTTTCCTAATCTGCGCACAGAAATCATCCCTACGAAAGCAAAAGACTTGACAGGCGATGCAACATTATCCCAGTGAAAAGGTCGCCCCTAGTACCTAAGGACAACACAATAAGTGTCCAGGGCCCCAAAACTCTTCAACAGCCTCCCACAGCCCAAAAAGGGATATTACCAATGCTCCTGGGTTGTCTTCAAGAGGGAGCTGGACAGATACCTGAAGTCAGTGCCAGATCAGCCGGGGTGTGGTTGTACATTGGATACGTGCGGCCAGAATAACAAACGTCGTTGATCAGGCCCTGATCCACCAGGAGGCCTGGTCATGGACCGGGCCTAGGGACGTTTATCCCCGGACTGCCCTCCCGGTAGACTCCCGGGGAGGGTACAGTAGGGTAGGCCTACAGTAGGTTACAGTCAGGTAAGGTTTTCGTAAGTACAGTCAGGTAGGCCTACAGTTGGCACAGTAGGTAGGCTACGTAAAAAACATCTTATCAAGATTTATTTATTGCATATGTAACAGTTTATTATTCTTTTTAAAATTTAAGGTTACTATACAGCCGGACTTTTAAAGTAACAAAACCAGCGTGTGGGTCGTGTTACACTGTGTGGTGAAGGTTTTGGTCAGTGTTACCCCTGTGTGGTGAAGGTGTGTGTGTCCCGTGTTACACTGTGTGGTGAAGGTGTGTGTCGTGTTCCCGTGTGGTGAAGGTGTGTGTCGGTGTTTTCACTGTGTGGTTGAAGGGTGTGTTGTCAGTGTTACACTGTGTGGTGAAGGTGTGTGTCAGTGTTTACACTGTGTGGTGAAGGTGTGATTTATAGGCCACCAAACCTTGAAAAGGGAGTGCAAAAAGCTGTTATGGGACGAAATTCATAAGGTATTAGATATGAAAATGTTGTGATAATGGGAGATTTTAACTTTAGACAAATTGATTGGAACAATATGACAGGAAATCTTGAGTCTAGTGACTTTTTGATCGGTTTGGATTTTCTTTTTTTGAACAGGTTTGTGACCGAACCAACTTTGACTAGAGGAAACAATCTGCTTGACTTGGTTCTTGCCAACAAAAAATTCACTAATTATTTAAATTTTAGGTTAATGATGAGCTTGGGGAAAGTGATCACAAATCATTTGTTTCAATATATCATGGAATTACCCAGATAACTGCAATCAAATCTCTGTCCCAGGGTTTTCCCTTGGGGCCGACTTCTGGGGCTGAAAAATTACTTGGGTGGGCTAAATTGGGCTGTCCTGATATGGGTTTAGGTAGGTGATCTTGGTTGCCAACATGACGTTTTTCAGAGAATTGGACTAGGTGCCCAGAAACTTTTGTTCAGAGTAGGGAAATTAGATCTAACAAAAATGATCCCAAATGGAAAGAACAATAGATTAAAGCATCTCATTGGTCAAAAGAGAGGCATATATAGGCGTATCAAAAGAGGGGATGGGCAGTTAAAAAAATCAATATATTCAATTAAAAGAGGAGAAAAAAAAAAAGGGAATAAGGAAAGCAAAAAGGGATTATGAAGCTTTTGTCGCAAGGGATTCAAAAACTAACCCAAAAGGGTTTTTTCGGTATACAGAAGTAAGATTAGGGACAAGATTGGCCCACCTAAGAGTAACTCAGGTCGATCATGACAGTGATAAGAATATGTGTGAAATTTAAATACCTACTTCTCAGTTTTCACCCAGGAATAATCTAGCGATATTCCTGAAAAAATTAGATTATGTAGAACAGGATGATTAATAAACTATGTGCGATTGCGGTAACTAGTGACATGGTCCTCAAGACAAATAGAGAAAAAAAAACCTAACAATCCCCCGGCCCGATGAAGTTGCGGGTGTTAAATGAATGTTAAAAAAAGGAACTTGATACCTTTTGGGTAAATTTTTTAAAACCCAAAG
>NW_026468220.1:0-13653 GCF_026875155.1 Cherax quadricarinatus | reverse complement strand
TCAATGACAATGCATTGTCCCATTTTAGGCAAATCTTAGAGACGCCAGAACAGACCTCTCGGGAAATATTTTTTGTACGACAGGGGTACAGTGACTCTCAAGCTCGTCCTAGTGCCAGTAAAAGACAAAGAAGGGAAGTAACCCCGAATAGGGCATTGATACCTGAAGTCCTTATGGAAGGGGATTCCCCTTCCAAACAATAACCTCTCCTCCTCCCTCTCCCCTCCTCGCCATCTTCCATACGCCAACAAGAGTCTTCAATAAAGGTAAAATTGATGTTAGACATTCATTTATCTATTTTATTAGTCATTTATATTTATTTCTCATTGTTTTCTGTATGTAAAACTGTAGTTTTCTCTATAAAATGTGTTTTTTATTAATATTTTTGGGTGTTTAGAATGGATTAATTGGATTTACATTATTTCTTATGGGAAATGTTTCAGTTTTCATATGATTTGGTTTTCGCCAGACTTTTTCGAACGGATTAATCACGAAAACCGAGGTTTCACTGTAATCTGATTATCCAATGTTTTTAGTAATGGGAATCCTTATTCGTGATATTTTGTTTCCCATTTTTGGGACTTGATATACAACTCTAAATTAGAGACTAAATAAGGTGCTCCTTGACTTACAATGGTTTAACTTACGAAATTTCAATTTACAATGGTGCAAAGCAATTACAGCCTCTCCTCGCTTAACGATGGAATTACTAAGACCACATCGGTAAACAAATTCGTTGCTAAGCAAGGAGCATACTATAATGGTAGTGGGTTTATGTCAACCATCTTTGATATTGTTTTAATGTCACATTTTCACCATTAATAACAGTTTTAGTTTATTTTTAAATATTTATACTGCATGTACTGTACAGTGGAACCCCGAGTTTCGTATTTAATCCATTCCAGGAGCTAGGACTAAAGTTGAAACATCCTAAAGTTGAAGAACATTTCCTGTTAGAAATAATGTAAATCCAATTAATCCATTCCAGACCCACAAAATATTCACAAAAATTACATTTTTTAAAGAATATAGTTTTATATACACACAACACATATAAATACATATACAGTGGACCCCCGCTTAACGATCACCTGCCAGTGCGACCAATTATGTAAGTGCATTTATGTAAGTGCGTTTGTACGTGTATGTTTGGGGGTCTGAAATGGACTAATCTACTTCACAATATTCCTTATGGGAACAAATTCGGTCAGTACTGGCACCTGAACATACTTCTGGAATGAAAAAATATCGTTAACCGGGGGTCCACTGTACTGGTATGTACTTAAATTAGTAATACAATAGATAAATTAACATTTAAATAAACATTTAAAATAACATTTACTTACCTTTCTTGAAGACTGTTGCTGGCATCTGGAAGATAGGGGGGAGGAGTATGGGAGCACTTACTGTTTGGAAGGGGAATCCCCTTCCATAAAAATTTTTAGGTAACAAGTCATTATCTGGGGTTACTTCCCTTCTTTGTTTTTTAATGCCACTTTAATGCCTGTCACACAAAAAAACTGTCCAGAGTCCTCTGTTTCTGGCACCTCTTTAACATTTCCCTAAAATGGAACATGGTTCTGTCACTGAACTTGTTGCAGAGATGGCTTGTTTCAGCTTGCTCAGGGTGGTATTTTTGCACAAAACTTTGCAGCCTATTCCACATCCCTCACTTCTCCTTAATCACCAAAGAAGGCACCTCCTTCACTTCCTCTTCCTCCTCCTCCTCTGAAGCAAGTTCCTCAACTGTGGTCTGATGCAGTTCCAGATGAAGCTCTTGCAGCTCTTCAGTGGTTAGCTCTTCCCTGTGGTCCTTCACCAACTCTTCCACATCCTCACCACTCATCTCCAACCCCATGGACTCCCCGACTCCCCCAATGCCACATTACCTTCCACAACAGACAGAGGGTCGGCAGGGTCAGGGTCATCCTCTAACCCTTCAAAATCCCTCTACAGGACACAGAGGACACATTGTGGCCACAGTTGTCTCCAAGCAGAGTTCAAATTCCTGGAAGTCACTCCCAAGCCTTACCTATAAGGCTTATGCAATGGAGGATAGTGAAGTGATTCCTCCAGAACTCTCTTAGGGTCAACTGAGTGTCCAAGGTCACTTCAAAGCACTTTTCAAACACTGCTTTGATGTAGAGTTTTTTGAAGTTAGAAATTACCTGCTGGCCATTAGACAATAGGTCTTCCAAGTTTGGAGGATGTGCAAGATCATTGTCCATTACCAGGAGGCACTTGAGTGGCAAATTATTTTCCAGGAGGTATTTTTTCACACTGGGGCCAAACACTTCATGGATCCACTCTTTGAAAATTTGCCTTGTGACCCATGCCTTATTATTAGCTTTCCATAACACACAATTTATTCTTGATGGCATTGTTTTTCTTGAACACTCTGGGATTTTCTGAGTGATGCAGCAGTAAAGGCTTCACTTTATAATCCCCACTAGCATTAGCACAGAGTAAAAGAGTTAGCCTGTCTTTCATAGGCTTGTGTCCTGATAGTGCCTTTTCTTCCTGCATTATGTAGGTCCTCTTTGGCATTTTCTTCCAAAAGAGGCCTGTTTCGTTACAATTGAACACTTGTTGGGGTTTGAATTTTTCAGTCTCTATGTACCCCTTAAATTCACTTACAAATTTTTCAGCTTCATGTTTGTCAGAACTGGCAGCCTTGCCATGCCTCACCACACTGTGTATGTCACTACACTTCTTAAATTTGTCAAATCAGCCTCTGCTGGCCTTAAATTCACTAACGTCAGCACTTGTTGCAGGCATTTTCTTTATGAGATCATCATGCAACTGCCTTGCCTTTTCACAAATGAGTGACTCCAAAACACTATCACCCACTATCTGTTTATTGTTGATCCACACCACCACCAACAACTTCTCAACCTCTTCGATTGTCTGTGATCTATTTTTGGTTAACATGTCTACACCTTTTGCAACATCAGCTTCCTTTGCCAGGATAGAAGCAATTGTTGATTTGTTTTTGCCATATATCCTGGCAAGCTCCACAACTCGCATACCACTTTGCATTTTTGTACTATGTATTTCTTCACTTCTATGGTGTTTCTCACTTTCTTTACTAAAGGGGTGCCACTAGCAAGTTTCTTTGGGCCCAGGGTGACTTATTTCACAGTTGCACTCAATAAAGAAGCACCAAACACAATGAATTAATTGTGAAATGTTTGGATGAGTGCACAGGGTAATGTTCACTCAAAGATAAACAAATGCAGACTGACTCACAACGTCTGCGCGCCTCCTCGCGCAGGCGCTGGCAGGCAGACAGGTCTGGTATGGGACAAAACACGGGGCACAGTGCGAAACTCGGGACAAAATTGAACTAAAAAACAGTTATAAACTCGAAGCGTATGTTAGTCAGGGTGTACGAAACTTGGGGTTCCAATGTATATTGTAATAAACAGAATAGAGGAAATCAGCTCTAATATACATTATGTGGGTATGCATACTGGTCAGAGAGCCCATCATAAGTCCAAGTCATCGGTAAACGAGTACATCACTAAGTGAGGAGAGGCTGTACTTTGGAGATGAAACATGAAGGCGGCAAGTCCATAACTTTATTTATTTATTTACCTTTCAGTACTGGTATTTAGTTAGTTACAGTAATTATTTGTTTATTTACTTATTCAGTGACAGTAGGTATTTACTTACTTATTTACTTAGAATATCATATTCATTTTTGACTTATGATATTTTTAACTCACACTGGGTTCTTCAGAACATAACTCCATCTTAAGTCAAGGAGCACCTGTATAGGATTTTGTTAAAAAAAAAATGTGCTCAGATCTTTCTTCTTTCTGGTCTTTTTTATGAATGTTAATATTGACCTCCAGATTGGTGATATATGAAGAGAGATGGTCTCTGAAACACAAAATGAACATAAATCTGAAGCTATGTTCATTATTCAAACATAATCTTGTATTAGTTGTGAGTTTTAACTTTTGGGACCTCTAGACATGTAACCCCTTATGGGTATGGAGGGTCAACTGTACTATATTTCTCCAAACAAACAAACTTTTATTTCTTTTTGCAGTATCAAAAAATGTAGTTTTATATATAATCAAATACAGTGGACCCTCGACCAACGATGGCATCGTATAACGTTAAATCCGACTAGCAATACATTTTAACTCAAAATTTTTGCCTCGACTAGTGCTAAAAAACTCGACCAACGCGATTCGTTCCATTAGAGACGCGTCCACGTGTGGCCTGAGCGAGCCTCACTTGTCCCGTGGGTGCCAGTGTTTACAAGCCAGCCGGCCACCGTGGTCGCATCCAAACATACAATCGGAACATTTCATATTATCACAGCGTTTTTAGTGATTGCACCTGCAAAATAAGTCACCATGAGCCCCAAGAAAGCTTCTACTGTCAACCATACAGCAAAAAGGGTGAGAATTACTATGGATATGAAGAAAGAGATCATTGCTAAGTATGAAAGTGGAGTGCATGTCTCTGAGCTGGCCAGGTTGTACACAAAACCCCAATCAACCTATTGTGGCCAAGAAAATGGCAATCAAGGAAGCTGTTCTTGCCAAAGGTGCAACTATGTTTTTGAAACTGAGATCGCAAGTGATAGAAGATGTTGAGAGACTGTTATTGGTGTGGATAAACAAAAAACAGATAGCAGGAGATAGCATCTCTCAAGCGATCATATGTGAAAAGGCTAGGAAGTTGCATGACGATTAAATTAGAAACATGGCTGCAACTAGTGGTGATGTGAGTGAATTTAAGGCTAGCAAAGGTTGGTTTGAGAAATTTAAGAATCGTAGTGGCATACATAGTGTGATAAGGCATGGTGAGGCTGCCAGTTCGGACCAAAAAGCAGCTGAAAAATATGTGCAGGAATTCAAGGAGTACATAGACAGTGAAGAATTGAAACCTGAACAAGTGTTTAATTGTGACGAAGCAGGCCTGTTTTGGAAGAAAATGCCAAGCAGGACCTTCATTACTCAGGAGGAAAAGGCACTCCCAGGACATAAGCCTATGAAAGACAGGCTTACTCTGTTGATGTGTGCTAATGCTAGTGGTGATTGCAAAGTGAAGCCTTTATTGGTGTATCACTCTGAAACTCCCAGAGTATTCAGGAAAAACAATGTCCTCAAGGCTAATTTGTGTGTGCTGTGGAGGGCAAACAGTAAGGCATGGGTCACTAGGGACTTTTTCGATGACTGGTTACACCATGCATTTGCCCCCACTCTGAAAAATTACCTCCTGGAAAATAAATTGGACCTTAAGTGCCTCCTGGTATTAGACAGTGCCCCTGGTCATTCTTCAGACGTGGCAGAGCGACTTTCTGGGGACATGAGCTTCATTAAGGTCAAGTTTTTGCCTCCTAATACCACTCCTCTCCTGCAGCCCATGGACCAGCAGGTCATTGCAAACTTCAAAAAACTCTACACAAAAGCTATGTTTGAAAGGTGCTTTGTAGTGACCTCAAAAACTCAAATGACTCTAAGAGAGTTTTGGAGAGAACACTTTAGCATCCTCAGTTGTGTAAACATTATAGGTAAGGCTTGGGAGGAAGTGACTAAGAGGACCTTGAACTCTGCTTGGAAGAAACTGTGGCCAGAATGTGTAGACAAAAGGGATTTTGAAGGATTTGAGGCAAACCCCTGAGAAGCCTATGCCAGTTGTGGAATCAATTGTGGCATTGGGGAAGTCCTTGGGGTTGGAGGTTAGTGGGGAGGATGTGGAAGAGTTGGTGGAGGAGGACAATGAAGAACTAACCACTGATGAGCTGCAAGATCATCTTCAAGGCAAGAGGCCACACCTGAGGAAACTGCTCCGGAGGAGGGGATAGAGAAATTGAAGAAGTTGTCTACTTCAAAGATTAAGGAAATGTGTGCAATGTGGCTTAAAGTGCAAACCTTTTTTGATGAAAATCACCCTCACACAGCTATTGCAAAGCCATGCTGGTGACTATTACACTGACAGTGTTGTGAAACACTTTAAGAATGTCATAAAGGAACGGGAGGTACAGGCCTCTATGGACAGATATGTTGTGCGACAGAGGTCCAGTGACTCTCAAGCTGGTTCTAGTGGCATTAAAGAAGAAGGGAAGTAACCTCGGAAAAGGACTTGACACTTCTAAGTCCTAATGGAAGGGGATTCCCCTTCTAAACACTAACACCATCCACACTCTCCCCTCCTCCCATCCCATCAATCATCACCAGATCTTCAATAAAGGTAAGTGTCATGTAATTGTACATGTCTTCTTCAGTTTGTGTGTATTAAAATTAATATTTCATTGTGGTTTTAAAATGTTGTTTTTAATACTTTGGTGGGTGTCAGGAAACGGATTAATTTGATTTTCACTTATTTCTTATGGGGAAAATTAACTCGACTAACGATGAGCTCTCAGGAACGGATTAATATCGTTGGTCGAGGTCCACTGTACTGCTAATTAAACACATAAGAAAGCTAAACTAGCGTGCGAGCATTTAAACTCCAAATATATTCACCACCTAGATATCACTAGACCTGCTGTGTATTCAACTTCCCATATCTCTCTCTTGCTCAGTTGCCAAAATAATTCTCTGCCTTGTACTCCTGTAAGTGTGACTTAAGAAATCGTAATGACACGATTGCAAATAAACCATACCCCCGGCCGGGATTGAACCCGCGGTCATAGAGTCTCAAAACTCCAGCCCGTCGCGCTTAGCCACAATAAGATTCATCCAACTAGGTATATTTCTACACCATAGGAAAGTTAGCACAGGCACCTCTGTGACCACAAATGCAAGTTTTTACAGACGAATCTCCAGCTAGCGTGGCCGTGACGAACTCTAGCTCAAGTCCCTTCACTGCCGTCAACATGACTTAAGAATCGTAATGACACGATTGCAAATAAACCATACCCCGGCCGGGATTGAACCGCGGTCAAGAGTCCAAACTCCTAGCCCGTCGCGTAGCCACTAGACAGCTACACTAAGATTATCCAACTAGGTATATTTCTACCCATAGGAAAGTTAGCAGCGCACCTAGTTGACCACAAATGCAGTTTTACAGAGAATCTCCGCTAGCGGGCGTGGAACTTAGCTCAAGTCCTTCACTGCCGTCAACAGACTTAAGAATATCGTAATGACCGATTGCAAACTAAACCTACCCCCGGCGGGATTGAACCGCGGTCACAGAGGTGCCTGTGCTAACTTCCTATGGTGTAGAAATATACCTAGTTGGATGAATCTTATTGTGGCTAGCTGGTCTAGTGGCTAGCGCGACGGGCTGGAGTTTTGAGACTCTATGACCGCGGGTTCAATCCCGGCCGGGGGTATGGTTTATTTGCAATCTTTGTCATTACGATTTCTTAAGTCATGTTGACGGCAGTGAAGGGACTTGAGCTAGAGTTCGTCACGGCCACGCTAGCTGGAGATTCGTCTGTAAAAACTTGCATTTGTGGTCACAGAGGTGCCTGTGCTAACTTTCCTATGGTGTAGAAATATACCTAGTTGGATGAATCTTATTGTGGCTAGCTGGTCTAGTGGCTAGCGCGACGGGCTGGAGTTTTGAGACTCTATGACCGCGGGTTCAATCCCGGCCGGGGGTATGGTTTACTCCTGTAAGTGTATGGATGTTGCTTCCATTCATTCCCTTTTAAGAAAATTGGATAGAAATAACCCCTCAGTGATATCAAATCTTTCAGCTTGATATGATTCCACAGACCACCAGAAGGATATCTGAAGGATTCTTCCAGGGTTCAATGCCCCGTGAGTCAGTCCTAGACCAGGCCTACCATTGGATCAAGGCCTGATCAACCAGAATGTTACTGCTAGCTGCATGCAGTTCAAAGTACAAACTACTGCTCGGATGGTTAGAACGAATTTGAGGAACTTGTACAGTTCCCTCTTGAAGACTGCCAGGGGCTTGTTGGGTATCTATGACACTCAGCAAGTTCTCTCTTAGTGTACTTGTTGTGTTCTCTGCTTTTTTTTTTTTTTGGAGGTACTGTGCACTATCTGCCAAGTCTCTTGCTTTCTTTCACACTGAATGATTCTGGTGTGCAGGTTTGAGACCAGTCACTTGAGGATTTTCCAGGTGTAAATTATGATGTACTTTTCTAATTTACATTTCAAGGAATACAGTTGAAGAAGTTTCAGGTGTTCCCAGCTGTTTAGACATTTGATTGAGTGTATGTGGGTAGAGAGAGCTCTCTATACATTTTCTAGCTCAGCAATTTATCCTGCCTTGAAGGAAGCTGTTAGTATACAGCAGTATTCCAGCCTGGAGAGAACAAGTGGCTTGAAGGGTATCATCAGTGCTCCAGTATCCCCTGTCTTGGAAGTTCTAGTTATCCAGCCTATCATTTTCTTGCAGAGCTGTAACAACATTTTTTGCGAATCTTGAATGTGAGATCTTCTGACATCTACTCATTGAATGATTTGGGTTAGCCCTGTACTCCATTTCAATCTTTATTGCCTCCATTCCTCCATAGTGGAACAATTTGGGAGACTTGACCTCATTGAACATCATAATGTTGTCGAGGCCAACTAAAAAGTTATTTATATCCTCTTGATGATTCACTGTGTCTTTGATGGATGCCACTTACATTGAGATTCTGGTGTCATCAGCAAGGGATGTCACAGTGCTATGAATTACTTTACTCCATGTTGGATACAAGAATGAAAAGTGAAGTGGAGCGAGTATTGTCTTGAAGAATAGATCTTTTCAGTGTAGCAACCTCTGACCTCACTCTCTTCACTGCTACTCTTACCTCTGTTCGTTAAGAAGTTAAGTATCTCTCTGCCCACTTAACCAGTTATTCCTTTTGGATGTAATGGTCACATGTCAAAGGCTTTTGCAAAATCATGTGCAGCATATCAGCATTTAACTTGTCTTTTACTGCATTCAAGACCATATTGTGTAATGGTCTAGTAATTGTGAAAGATAGGAGTGACCTGCTTTAACCCTTTGACTGTTTCAGGGCCCTCTCTGAAACTGTCATTCTATGTCGCCAAATATTCGAAAAAAAAAAAATTATTTTTTCTTATGAAAATGTTAGGAATATTTTTACTAGTGTTTTAAGCCTAAAAAAAATTTTTGCCATCAGTACTTACCGAGATATAGAGCCGCAAAGTTTGCAGAAATTGACGTGCTTACGGCAACAGCGGCGACTGCCGCCCACCCGGTATTCTTTTATTTACTCTAATTCAAAGGTTTCTTGCATTTTTCAATATTTTCTTTTCCAGGTAACTTATTGGCCTGTGGACCAATGTAAGGTGCATTGTTCAAATATACACTCATTATTTACAACACAATAACAGAACAAACTTTATCACTATTAGTTTGTGTATACATTTTGTTTACACAAACAAAACAATACAAAACAATGTTTATTACTTTTTGTTCCATAATATATATACATATGTACAGTCACTAACCACGTTCCTAGAACTGCTGCAGCTTGTGGAACTCTTTGAAACATGGGTATATGCAGAGGGGCACTTCACACTCCTCACACATAAAACGAGTGTCTCTGGCGTGTTTGTGGGCGTTTTGTGGTATGCTTTACATACATAACACCTCTTCTGAGCATTTTTCTTGGCAGTAGTAGGAGGCAGTTGTATGGGGTTTAGTGATCACCAGGCCTCAAACAGATGACGTCTGTGGGCGCTGGTCTATTGCAGGAGTTGCTCCTTTGAATTTTGCAATTATTTGTCTGATTACTGACAGGCAAAATTCACCATTTTTTGGTGTTTTGTTGGTCTTCAACTTGTATATGTTATAAGCATTTAGCATAGAGTATCAACAAGATGGAAAAAAAGTTTGGATATACCACTTATAACTCTTGCATACACAGTCTGCAAACCCAATCTGCATGTCACATTTGTCCACTAAGCGCATATTGAGGTTGTAGCCCCAGGACAGCTGCAGGCTTTAAAAATGGGTTCATTGGTCTCTCTGTTGTCCTGCCACTGGGTACCATTTCGTTTGTGTGAACTGATGTCAACAATGTGACATCACGTTTTCATCCCCACCGAAATGCCATGATGTCATTGGCAGCAAAGGCTTGCACCTCACCTCTGCGAGTGCCAGCGTCGAACCGGGCATATGTTTGCGATTACCACGCACTGTGCCACACACGTCTGTCAAGTTCACTCGCAAGAAATCACTGAGTAAGGGGCTTGTGTACCAGTTATCAGTAAATAAACATATGCCCCTTACCAAGATATGGTTCCATCATGTTCGAACCACATCACCAGAGATCCCCAATAACTTCATGGTATCTCTCAAAGTATTACTGCCAGTGTACACAATTAATATCTAAAACAAGACCACTTCTGCAATCACACAGTACAAATAGCTTTATACCAAAGCGTTTCCTCTTGCTTGGTATATATTGCTTGAATGAGAGTTTTCCCTTTTGGGAATAAAATCAAGGACTCATCAATAAAAAGGCTTCCTGAAGGGATAAAAATACATGCAGCACTTTTGTTTCAGGTAAAATAAAAAATTTCTTATCTTATATAACCTGTCGCTTCTGTCAGGCCTGGTTTTGTCTGAAAAGTGTAACATACGCAACAGTATCAGGAAACGATTGACACCTATAATGTCACTAAAACCTGGAGTTGAAATCAGGCGATCTGTTGTCCAGTATGTGGTGACAGTGGGCTTATACACATGTGGCATAAGCATAATGTGGCAAAAAACAGGTAATCTCTGCCACGTTGTCTCCTTCCACTTGTGTAGCCGTGATTTTGGTGAGAGAATTGTATTTGCCATGGTGTATTCACGTATGTGTTGGTTTCCCTGACAATGATGTCAATCAGGGTTCATCGAAGAATAACTCAAAGCAGTCCAGTTCACTGGCATTGTTCCCAAGTGGACAAGATGGCTTTATTCCACTTTGTGTTTCATCAAAGTCATGGGGACTGGGAACAAACTCGTCACACGTCCTGCCAATTTCCCCGATGCGGTCTGCTGGTGGGTCTGGATATTGTACCGTGGTTGTTGGCTGTGGTTTTTGGCTGTGCAGGTTGTGGTGGTGCAGGTTGTGGCAGTGTGGGGTAGGGTGAGGCTGGTTGTTCTGCTGAGTCAGCCGCGTGGCTAGTAGCGTGGCCCGGTGATGGTGCCACATGGGCCGTGCCACCCTCACTATCACCACCACTGCCCCCCTCCCTCACTGTCACCATTCATACCCATCGTTACAATATCGTCATCTTCACTATCAGGTCGTGGTGTTGGCCATGGGATGTGCTCCCAGAGTTTCTCCTTCCCCTTGGAAAAACATTTTGAAACACTACCCGACGCATGCTTTTTTTTTCGTCGTACATACTGGCGCTTCACTGGGAATATTCACTCTCACTGTCACAACTGCTTCAATGACTTTGAAATCACTATCACTATCACTATCAACTATCACTGCTATCATCAGGGTGTTGTACACGACCAAATAGTTTCCTCTTTCGTCCTGGGGACAGGCGAACGTGAACGTGAACAAGCCGGGACAGCACCAGAGGTCGAAGGTTGTGGGTCATCTGGGTTTTTCGTCACTATTTACGTTATCCTGGGCACTTTTTTCGGTAACACTCATTGAAAACCCTTGAATTCACTGTCACTGACACTTTTAATCGCTGTTAGAGCTATCACTTGGGAACAAAAGACCTCCAAAACCGCCGAGGAGTGAGGACTTCTTACCGAGGGGGCATGTGAAAATGGACTGACAACATGGCGTTCCCACAATGCACCGCTAGGTCCCAGATTTTTTTCACAGGGTGCACACCGACCACTGAGACCCATTCTCTCCCGTGTAGGCCTATCAGGCCTTTGGCGCTCGATTTGAAGCCGCTAGAATTTGTGCGTATAAATACGTCAGAAACATTGGCTCGTAAGACGTATTTATACGTCGGAAACAGTCAAAGGGTTAAACCCATGCTTCCCTAAATTGTGCAGTTGTTACAATTCCTTGTGATTTGCTATCTTGCATCTTGAGTATGAAGTTATCAATATTCGCCTGAAATTTTGCACAATTACTTTATTGCCACAAGTGCATGAACAAACAAACACTGGGCATTTGGCCTTAGTATTTTTTAATAATGCCAGATAATTAGCTTATAAGATAGTACATATAATAAATATTTGTTAAATTTTTTTTTTTTTTGTTTTTGTTTTGTTTTGTAGATTTTTTACTTGATAAATACTAGTGGATGACATTGACCATGATGTATACCTTTATCATCATATTAAGGAGGGGTGTTTATATGAACATACATTTTTAATTTTTATTTTATTCTTTCACATTCCTCTCCTTGGCTTTCTAATACTTCAGTTGATGGTTCTACACTTCACATCTGAATGATTTTGCTCAGCAGTTAAACTTGGTGTGGAGAAGGGTGCACTGGTTAATAGCATATCTGCTGTAATTAATTTTTTCTGATACAATAATGTTATTCATTTTGAATATTAGCAGAGCTCAAATGATTCACTTTTGTTGTCTCCTGATATTTTTGCCCATTGTGTTTCACCAGTTTTGTTGATGGGGGGCTTCATGTGTCTTATGCTTGTTTAATTATGTTTATGAGGGGAAAATTAACAGACACAGATCTTGTTCATATAAAGACCCAGTCAAGGGGTCATTAGAGCTTCATAGAAAAATTCTGCATTTGTTTCTTTAACCTGCATGTATTGTTTAAGTGTGTCCTTGATAACAAGGGTCACTTGCTTTGCTTGCTCTTTCTATAGATACATGTCACTTAAAATATTTATTTAACTGTAACTCAGGCAATAAATAGCATCACTTGGAGCAAAGTGTTTAGGAGATAAAAAAAATGGCAAGAAAAGGTAAAAATGTACCCATCTCCTCACAATGGTCATGATGATAGCCAGAACCTTGTTTTACCCCCTTAAGTCCACACACATACCCCTAGCCAAGATCATGGAACAAGAGATTCTCCTGGGCTGCAGGAATAGAAAAAAACTCCTGAAACTGGTGACAGGTATTATCTGGTTAAACAGACGAGGGGTTGAGGCTGTGGGATACTGAGATACTTTCCTTGAATAACACAGTGACCAAAATACATATACGTGGACCCTCGACCAACGATATTAAAATTTATTCCAGAGAGCTTATCTTTAGGGGAATTTATTGTTAGTCGAATTAAATTTCCCCATAAGAAATAATGGAAATCCCAAATTAATCCGTTCCAGACAGCCAAAAGTAAATTTAAAAAAAATTTTTTTTTTTCATGAAATTACATTCCTACAAAGACAACAATGAGATATGCACAGTAACTACATAAAAAAAAATGATAAAAATTTTCCCTTTTTTGAAGAGTATTGATAAGTATGAGAACGTTCTTTTGAACACTCTGGGTTTTCAGAGTGAACTGGGGAAAGGCTTCCCTTTTTTTAATCCCCAAATTACAAAAAAAAACAGAGAGTTACCTGTCTTTCATTGGTTTGTTTGGGAGTGCCCTTTTCCTCCTTAGTAATGTAATCCGTTTTGGGATTTTTTTACAGAACGGTGTTTCGTCACCCAATTTAAAAACTTTTTGGGGTTGGGAAATTTTTTAGCTTCGCCATGCCCCTTTTCACACTGTGTATGCCACTACGTTTTTAAATCTCTCAAACCCCTTTGCAGTTTTAAATTTACCAATATGAGCCTAGTTCCGGACATTTTTTCCCGTTCAC
>NW_026468219.1:0-12759 GCF_026875155.1 Cherax quadricarinatus | reverse complement strand
AGTATTTTCTAAAACTCCACTATCCTCGTCACTCATCAGTGACTGCAGATGGCGGGCATTAAAACATATTCAACACATCCAGAGAAGACATGCCGAGAGAGATACTAGTCCTCCCCCACCAACTACAATTGCCAAAATGTTTCCAACATCTTTTCCAATACCTCATTCCAAGGTATTACCTCCACAACCATGACCATCAAGGATTCACAAGCTTCCTTCCTTCTGCAGGGGGTATACACAATCCTTTTATAATGACTGCTGCAAAATTATACGTGGGCGAAAACATCACATAAGCAAGCTGGGACTGACGATAAAAGGGATATGCCTATTTACAAAACACCGCAATTCACACAACCAATTTAATTTAATACAGAAACTAAAGACTAATCGCCGAGAAGGACACACTCAATACCAAAGAATCCTGGAATCATCGCTTCTTATCTCTAATAACCAACAATTTCAACCAGAGGCAATGGCTTCTATAACATAGATGAACCAATTGCCAAGAAACTTCTCATTGCTATCCCACATAAGAAAAAACATAGGAATGGAAAGAAATCATGCAGAAGGTCTGCTCACACTTATCCATCTCCCTTCCAAGCCTACCCAAGATTTTAGGCTCTATAACCCACTCGGTAGATCATGATGCAGCATTCTCCACCTGACCTCATCAGTCTGACCTGACTATAAATACTCGCGTACCTTCACACAGGGTATGATCTGTTTGTGACTTGAAAAAAGTCCACTGTGTGGGCGAAACGTTTGTCAAATAAGGATAACATTATACTGCATATGTGTTTATATTTCCATTGTGTCTGTATTTTATATTCATTTATTTACACTTTACCGGTTACAGAGTGTTAGGCGTTAGATTACACTTAAACCACAATGGCCAATATTTACGCATCAGCGATTTCACCAATTTATGCCCTATTTTTGCCCATTTCTGTTGTTCCGGCTACCAAATCATAGCTATTTCGCTAGTATTCCTTCTAATATGTCGATGAGTACAAGAAAACTGCCCATTCTACTATTTCAACTACCAATAAAGTGGTCAGAAATTGGTAATTTGGCCAATTTCACACAAATTTCAAAAAAAGCCATTTTCAAAATAAGGTTCCGAAATAAACAATGCAGACATTCCTGGCACTCTTAAAATAACCTTTTCTCTGTTCATTAGTTCAGTCTCCAGGCCCCTCTTCTATTACTCTTGCTTTCCATTTTTAATTTTTATTCACAAAATAATAGAAGATTTACTGTTATGCAGACTTCTGCATTATTGTAATAACTGTATAAATAATGTCAAACCATTCGTGACTGCATATTAGACTGGCCAGTTGGACACGTATTGGATGATGTCATCTGTTTACTCTTGAACATTGGCAAAAATCGAACATTTCTGCTACTTTGAGCTCAATTTCAAGGTACTTTTCATCATGAAACCAATCAAAATAATATCTATTTCTGTAATACAGTGGAACCCTGAGTTTCGAACGCATTGACTATCGAATGCTTCGAGTTTCGACCACTTTTTTCGCACCAATTTTGTTTCGAGTATCGAACGTGCCCCATGTTTCGAACTGTGTACCAGACCTGTCTGCCTACCTGTGCCTCCCTGCATCCCCCGTGCAGGCGTCATGAGCCAGTCTGACTTTGTTTATGCTTGAGTGAACACTAACCTGCATGCTCATTTAAACATTTCACAAATAATTCATTGTGTTTGGTGCTTGTTTATTAAGTGCGACTGTGAAATAAGCTACTATGGTGGCGATGGTGGTGGTGGTGGATGATATTGGTGGATGGTAGTAGTGGTGGATGGTGGTGGTGGTGGATAGTATAAGTGGATGGTGGTGGTGGTGGATAGTATAAGTGGATGGTGGTGGTGGTGGATGGTATTAGTGGATGGTGGTGGATGATATAGTGGTGGATGGTACTGCTGCAGGCATTTGCTGAAAAATATCCCCCGAGCAAGCTGAAAAAAGCCATCTCTGCAACAAGTTCAGTGACAGAACCATGTCCCATTTTAGGGAAATCTTAACCCTTTCAGGGTCCAGAGGTCAAATTTCAAAGTGTGCACCAGTGTCCAAGAATTTTCAAAAAATAATTTTGTTATTTTTTCTTATGAAATGGTAGAGAATCTTTTTCTGAAGGTAATAAAACAAAAAGTATGAAATTTGGTGGAAAACTGACGAAATTATGCTCTCTCGCAAATTTTGATGTGTCAGCGATATTTATGCATCGGCGATTTTGCTGACTTTGACTCCCATTTTAGGCCAATTACCTTATTCCAGTTGACCAAATTCTTAGTTATTTCAATAGTGTTACGTACTTCTATTCTATCGATTGAGCACAAGAAATCACCAAGTCAACTGTTTCAACTACAAAATAATGTGATCGGAAATTGGTAATTTGGCCACTTTAGTGCAAAGTTCAAAATATTCCAGTTTCAAAATAGGGTCCAGAATAAACAATGCAGGCATTCCTGGCACTAAACTAACATTTCCTCTGTTCATTAGTTACGTTTTCAGGCTTTACAAATGAATTCCATTTTGATTTTTTATTCACATAATGAATTTTTATTCAAACCAAAAAATAAAAGACTTACTGTTATGCAATATTGTAATACAGTGGACCCCCGGTTAACGATATTTTTTCACTCAGAAGTATGTTCAGGTGCCAGTACTGACCGAATTTGTTCCCATAAGAAATATTGTGAAGTAGATTAGTCCATTTCAGACCCCCAAACATACACGTACAAACGCACTTACATAAATATACTTACATAATTTGTCGCATTCGGAGGTAATCGTTATGCGGGGGTCCACTGTAATTGTATAAATAATATCACCACATTTGTGAATGTATATTAGACCCACCAGCTGTCGTGTATTAGACGTGTGAGGTCATTTGTTTACTCTTGAACATGGACAAAAATTTAACATTTTCACTACTTTGAGCTCAATTTCAAGGCATTTCCAATACTAAAACCAATCAAAATCATCTCTATTTCTGTAATATATCTTCCATTCTATCAAATGAGACCAAGAAATCGCAAATACACCCATAAAAAAACATACAAAAAAACACTGCAAATTTGCTGTTTTAATCGAAATTTATGGTCTAAGTTTTTTTTCTCTCATTTTGCACTGTGTGCTGCAGGATTTGTTTTATGTGGTGCACACATACCACATAGATGTATTCTCTCATACCTAGGCCCAAATTTACTTCTCACAGCTTATCAGAGTGAGCTGAGCTCATGGCGTAGATCTACGGTTTGGACCCTCAATGTAAAGCCGTAGATCTACGGCACAGACCCTGAAAGGGTTAAAGAAGAGAAGTAACCCCAGATAAGGACTTATTACCTAAAGTCTTTATGGAAGGGGATTCCCTTTCCAAACAATAAGTGCTCCCTCACTCCTCACTATCTTCCAGATGCCATCAACAATCCTCAATAAAGGTAATTAAAAATTTTATTTTTTTATGCTTATTTAAATGTTTATTTATCTATTACTAATTGTACTATGTATGTTTGTTGTGTGTATGTAAAATTTAAAATTTAAATCTCTATAAAATGTATTATTTTGTGAATACTTTTGGGTTTCTGGAACGGATTAATTGTATTTACATTATTTCTTATGGGAAACATTGCTTCGAGTTTCAAACGTTTTGACTTTGAACTAGCTCCTGGAACGGATTAAGTTTGAAAACTCAGGGTACCACTGTATATCTTCCATTCTATTAAATGAGACAAAAAAAAGAGAATAAAACCATAAAAACCATACGAAAATTACCACTAAGGGGCGGCTAATGGCTGGAAGTGAACTCCATTATTTATCTTCCGATTTTTTTTCTTTTTTGGTGTACATTAAAAAGCATCTTCCATCATAATATTCCCCAAGTTTCAATACGTTTGCCCAAACAAACAACTGAGAAAAATATTTACCAAAAATCATACATGATATGGCAAGCCCAAGCCAGGTACTAGCATTGCAAGAAATGTTTGGGCACTACCTATGATAAAACATTGCTAATCCGAATTTATCATGAATGTAATTACTGTAATTTATCCTATCTTCATTCTTAAAAAAATAAAGTTAGAAAGGGTTTTTGACTTTTGGGCAAAATATCTCCCTTTTTTAACCTCACACAAATCAAAAACAAATTGTGATATTTCAAAAAAAAACTTCCCCAGTTTGTAAAACAGCTTTTTTTTTGGGTGTTGTGAAATTCATTGCACTCCTATCATTATTAAATCATTATTAATGCACTATGTTAAGATATAAATAAATAACTTACTTCTGAGATAATAAACGAAATGAGCAAGCACCAAAAAAAAAAAACCTTTTTTGTTTCAGTTAGTTATATGGTGCATTCGGTACATCAAGATAGCCCTGTGAAACACTCGTTTTCTCTAATACAGTGGACCCCCGCATAGCGAACTTAATCCCTGCAAGAGGGGTGGTCGTTATGCGAAATGTTCGCTATGCGAATTAATTTTCCCCATAAGAAATAATGGAAAAAAAATTAATCTGTGCAAGACACCCAAAAGTATGAAAAAAATTTTTTTTTCCACAAAAAAATGTTAATTTTAGTACACACAAACTGAAAAAGGCATGCACAATTACATGACACTTACTTTTTTGAAGATCTGGTGATGATTGATGGGATGGGAGGAGGGGAGAGAGAGTGTTAGTGTTTTGAAGGGGAATCCCCCTTTCCATTAGGACTTGAGGTAGCAAGTCCTTTTCTGGGGTTACTTCCCTTCTTCTTTTAATGCCACTGGGAAACCAGCTTCAGAGCACTGGACTTCTTTCGCACAACATATCTGTCCATAGTGGCCTGTACCTCTCGTTCCTTTATGATTTGTTAAAGTGGTTCACAACAGTGTCATTGTAACAGTCACCAGCACGGCTTGCAATAGCTGTGTGAGGTGATTTTCATCAAAAAAGGTTTGCACTTCAAGCCATTTTGCACACTTTTCCTTAATCTTTGAAGTAGGCAATTCCTTCAATTTCTCTCTCCCCTCCTTTGAACCAGTTTCCCCAGGTCTGGCCTCTTGCTCTTGAAGTTGATCTATCAGCTATCAGTGGTTAGTTCTTCATTGTCCTCCTCCACCAACTCTTCCACATCCTCCCCACTAACCTCCAACCCCAAGGACTTCCCCCAAATTTCCCAATTGATTCCTCAACTGGTATACTACTCCTCTCAGGGTTAGCCTCAAACCCTCAAAATCCCTTTTGTCTACACATTCTGGCCACGTTTCTTCCAAACAGAGTTAAGGTTCTCTTAGTCACTCCCTCCCAAGCCTTCTATTTAAAGGGTTTTCACAACTGAGGATATTAAAGTGATCCTTCCAAAACTCTTTTAGAGTCAATCCCGTGTCTGTGGTCACTTCAAAGCACTTTTGAAAAAAGAGCTTTTGTGTACAGTTTCTTGAAGTTGGAAAAGACCTGCTGGTCCATGGGCTGCAGGAGAGGAGTGGTATTAGGAGGCAAAAAACTTCACCTTAATGAAGCTCATGTCCCCATAAAGTCGCTCTGCCACGTCTGTAGGATGACCAGGGGCATTGTCTAACACCAGGAGGCACTTAAGGTCTAATTTCTTTTCAGTTAGGTAATCTTTCACATTGGGGGCAAATGCATGGTGTAACCATTATAGAAAAATTCCCTAGTGACCCATGCCTTACTGTTTGCCCTCCACAGCACACACAAATTATCCTTGAGGACATTCTTTTGCCTGAACGCTCTGGGAGTTTCAGAGTGATACACTAATAAAGGCTTAACTTTGCAATCACCATAGCATGGCACACATCAACAAAGTAAGCCTGTCTTTCATGGCTTATGTCCGGGGAGTGCCTTTTCCTCCTGGAAATGTAGGTCCTGCTTGGCATTTTCTTCCAGAACGGGCCTGTTTCTCACAATTAAACACTGTTCAGGTTCCGTCCTTCAGTTTCTATGTACCCCTTAAAATTCATGCCATATTTTCACCCCTTTTGTGGCCCAAACTGGCAGCCTCACCTGCCGTATACACTAGGATGCCACTCGCTTCTTAAATCTCTCAAACCAAACCTTTTGCTGCCTTAAATTCACTACTCACTAGTTGCGGCATTTTTTAAATTAAATCGTCATGCAATTTCCATTATTATTATAATAAAAAAGAAGGCTAAGCAAAAAGGGACTATACGCGCGCAGGGCGGGAAAGGGAAAACGAGGGCACAGGTGAAAAAAGGGAGATGGATAGCAACGGTTACGGATAACAGCGGGGCAGGGGATGGGAAAGGGTAAGGGCAGCAAGGACTGAACAGAAAGGGCTGAGTGGGGGTGTAAAGTATCATCAGTTTGGGAGTAAATCAGTCGTTGCCCAAGAAGTAAAAGAGAGAGCAGGTTTAAAGGGGGTCCATCCAAAAAGGGGAAAGGGAAAAAAGAGAGAGAGGAACAAACGCTTTGGAGGTAAATTCTGCGTGCTGTTGATAGAAAAGGGATTTAAACAGAATGTGGCTAACGATACGGGAACTTGACACTGCTCACAGAGAGGAACGGGGCCCTTTCCCTGAGATACCCGAGTAAGACGAGGTGGCCAAAATGCGAAGGCGGGAGAGGGGGTCCCCCCAACCTGGGCACGATGACAAGAAGACGGCCAGTAACCTACTCGGTTAATGAATGAAGTTTGTTCCCGGCGATTTGCCAACGTTGTTGCCAACGGGTGCGAAGGTGGTAGCTATTGCAGAAAAAATAGTCTAGAAATGGAACACCCGATAGGAAAATGGTAGGTCAATACTGCTGCCCGGCAGCAGGTCGCCTTTCATTGCCCTGTACGTAAACAGCCAGGGCCCCAACAAAAAAAAATATCTTTATGTTTGGTAGAGATACGGCGTACCCAAATTGGATCAAAAAACTGGGATGAGAGTATCAAATTTTCGTTACCCTTTAGACATAAGGGAGTCTAGACTACTACAAATATGACACAGCATAGAGCGATCGAAAAAGTGCTGCAAAAATGGCATAAGTTCAGCAGTAAAAATGCTGCGAAGATAGTAAATCCCTTCGAGCTGCCCGAAACACTGCTCCCCGAATCCGACGCCGTTAAAGACTTAGAGCCATCTTTACACAGGGGTGGCATGAGAATGAGAGGGGAAAAGTGATCAGAAAAAGAGGGGGAAGCCACCGTGGAGTTGACTTTCGAGCAAGGATGAGAAAAAAGACCCGAACGCGGAATTCCGGGGGGGTGGGGAAAATGAGAGCAATGAACATATAAAGTGGTAACTAAAGGGGAAGAAAAGAGTGAAAGTAGGCAAGAAAAAGGGGCGGAGCAAACAGGGGCGGCGAACGAATAAGAATGTCTATAATATGGGTGACCTTCTATAAATGGAAAGGGATTTGTAGATGTGAGGCGTACATTAAGAAGGCAATGGGCATCCGGCGATCAACAAGGAGGGGAACATTTGTTCTGTATAGAGGTCTCAACAGGGGAAAAGAGCGAAAACCCCGGGCACAAAACGTAACCCTTTGGTGATGGATAGATTTAAGGGCTAGGAAGTAGCAGGAGAGGCCGCGATAAATCGGCACCAAAATCGAGTTTCGTAAAACGGGGCTGAATGTAGGCGAAGCAGAGTCGACGACGGGCTCCCCGGAAAGATGAGCAAGGGTTTTAAAAGGTTTGGGGGCTGTGACAATTGCCTTCAGAGAGGTAAGTGAGGTTTCCGGGTTTTAACCCGCGGTCAAAGAGAAGGCCTGAACCTGACTGTATCACTTCGGGGTAGGGGAGCCATAGAGATACAAAGGATGATGGGGAGTTAACAGAGCGTCTGGAAAGTTTTTTGGGGGTTTTTTGGTACTTAAAAAATTTAAACCCCATGGTGGTGGCCCAAGTGGAAACACGGTCGACCGATGCGGGAGGAAACTGCAATAAGGTGACTTTCACCCGCACAAGCAATAGCGAAGTCACAACTAGGTAGACCAAATATTGGGTGGAAAAACAGGGGCCAAATCTTTTAAAGCAAGGAGAAAAAGTGTTGTGCTTGAACACACCCCTGAGGGACACCTTCAGCTTGGAGAAGTCCGGGAAAGAACATTATTGACCGAACACGGAAATGTCTGTCATTTAAAAAGTTCTTAGGAAGGATGGTAGATTGCTCGGGGCCAAAGGAAGGCCGGGGCCAAAAATTATACCCCAAGTTGTGTATATGCCTTTAAAAGGTCAAAAAATATGGCAATAACGATGATTATTCCAAAGGCATTGAAAACGTATCCAAGGTAAAGGGTCTATGGTAGAAGACCCTTACGAAAGCCATATTGACTGCGGAAGCTTTTTGGGTTCTAAATACCACATTAAACTCGATTTACGAGGCGTTCTTTCATTTTGCAAACGCACTTGTAAGAGCGATGGGGGATAGTGGGAGGCATCATGTCCTGTGTACCCGGGGTTTGGGGAAAGGGAGAACAATGGCAGTTTCCCAGCTGGGGAAGAATCCTTGTCCCCAAAAAAATTTTGAAGGGGTGTAAGGGACTCAAGGGCGCCCGATGTAAATTTTGTAAAACGATTTTGAATGTCATCGGGCCCCAGTGCCGATGATCGGAAGCGAGAGCGTTGCCCCCAGTTTTGAGGTAAAAGGCACATTTACTTTTCTTCCCCGAGAGAAAAAAGTCCAAGGGTACTAACTCTCGGGATTTGAGGAAAGAAACAGGGGCTAGTGGAGCCCCGGGAAATACGGCCCCAGATGTGTGCCAGTTCAAGGGAAACGTCGAGGGGGGTTTGTTATCAACCCGGGACCCGTAGAACGGAGCCGGGTCGGGAGGTATTTACCACTCATTTCCTCATTTTTTCCAGACTCACCATGAAAAAAGCAGGGTGATGGTGGAAACATAGTCTCGCCCAAAAAGTGCGTTTTTCTTCACGGGTGAACGGCGAGCGATCGCACCTTCTGCTTAAAATCAACAAGTTCTCACGGTTTTATTGTACCCCGGGACCTGCCCCATGCAGCAATTTCAAGTACGCCGAGCCAACGGAGACCCCCAAAAGGGCCCCACTTTTGAGAATGCCGCCCGAGGTTGGGGTATAGAATGAGAAGCTGCGGTATAAAAATGATTCGGAAGATGTGTAGGACTATAATGGAGGATGAAAGAAAGGAACCCCACTAAAACAGTGAGGGGTGAGTAAAATCCCAATTTTCCCGATCAAATTGCCCGCGGGGGTACGGGAAGGTGGGAATAAGAAGGAAATAAGAATGATCGGAAAAAAGATTGTATGTAAGTCTGGTAGAAAAACCAGGTGAAGCTAGTGCGTGGGGGAAACAACTGATAGATAAAGAGGATATGGGAAAAGGGATCAAAATGGGGGGGAGACCCCTTTTTTAAAAAAAAAGGAGGGGGGGGAGAGGCAAGAAAAGCCTCCAATGAATCCTGAGTAAATGAGACCCCCCCCAGGGAAAAGGTGGGGATTAAAATCACCAAGTAACAGAATGGGGGTGGTAAAGGGGAAACAAGAAAGGGAAAGTCTGGGATAGAAAATGCTCGAGAAGGGAGGATAAAAGAAATATTGTAAACCCCTTATTCAAGTGGATACGGGGTGCGTGTAAGCAGCGGGTTGGGCAATAGTTGACAGTACGGAATATCATTTCGTAGAAGAAGGGCACTTTCATTAAAGGTCCCCTCGAAAAGGATCCCAAAAATAAAAATAAATTATAGCCGAGATAGGGTTTGGAAAACAGCCGAGTGTATTTTTTTCTTGTAAGCAAGCACCAACAGGGGGAAAACCTGGAAAGCAACTCTGAAGTCACCCCGATTCCCCGAGGGCCGCGGATATTCCCCTGTAAAAAGGCCCTGATTGGGGATGAAGAAAAAATCAGGATTGTAGGGAAGGCCCTAGGATAGAGGGGTTAGAAAAGTCAACGTGTGGGGGGCATTGGAAGAGTTCAAGTAACGAAAGGAAGGGGCGTTTCGAAGATGGGGTTTGAAGATGGAGGAGGGGAAGAGAAGAAAGGAAATGAACAGTGTCCATTTAAGGTTTTGTCTCTGCAATATATTCTGAAAGGTTCAAGTGTTTTTGAATTCAAAGATGTATGGGAAACCATATTGGAGTAGGAGGAGGGGGTGATAAAGATTGGGACAGTAATGGACGGGACCAAAGTAGAGGGGGAGGGGGAAAAATGTAAGGGACTGGAGATGAAGTGTGGGGGGGGACAGAAGAGGTAGAAACCTGGGGGGTGCAGAAAGGGGGAAAATTTGGGGGGGGACGGGGGGTGGAAGGCATAGTACGAGGGGAGGGTGAATTCCACCTTTTTAATAGACCGAGAGAGGGGGGAAAAACTAGGGACAGAGCTGGAAAAGTAACGTGTGGAGGGGGAAGAAAGGGGAAAAGGGGGGCAAAGAAGATTTGAGCAATTGGATTTTTTGGACTTTTAGTAGGGGGCGATTGGGTTTTGGTGTCGTACGAGGTCTTGTCGATACTGGGGCTTGTGAGGAAAGGAAAGCGAAGATTTTTTGAGAAAATGGTTGTAGTCGGGGCGCAGAGCCAAAGGGCAGCAAAAGATTAGATGCCGTAATGGCTATGGGGGGGGTAACAACAAGGAGGCTGCAGAAAATGGACCCCAAAATGGGGGGATGTTTGGAAAAAACGAGAATAAGAAACAGGGGTAGTCTCCCTTTGGGGGCGGAGATGATAACTGCCTAGCAAAGGGGGACCTTCTGCTCTTTAGGCAACGGATTTCACGTTCATTTAAGTAACCCGGCAACGGCGGGAGTACGAAGGGTGGGTTCATTACAATTAAGCAAGATGGAGGTTTCTGCAAGATGTATTAGAATGGGTTTTTCGGCACCACAACTGGGCATTCGGCATAGATCTGAATATTTCGCTGGGTGACCAAAAGCCCGCAAATTTTACTTGTTTCGTGTAGGTATCACCTTTTGAACGTAACCCATTCCCCCGCATATACAAGGGCGGAGTTCTCGGCTGCAAAATTTAAACACCCATTTCAAGGGGTAACGCCCCCCCGGCAGGAAGGAATAAGGGGTTCCCTTTGAGGATTGGGAGATCCTGGAGTTCCAGCTGTTCAAAATGTATTGCACATGACTGGGAAAATTTGTTGGGTTGGTATGGGGGAGAATGACATACCAACAAAAATGAGAAAAGATGTTTTTTTAATAGTGTTAGGATAGTATCGTATTTGAAAGAGGGGAAAGATTGGCTTGGACATTTGGACAGTGACATGCGCGTACCGCTCTTTTAAGCGTGAAATGAAATATCTCTGCCCCAACTGACGCAGGAGCGCTTTGGCAATACATGGTCAGAAAAGGAGGCAGAAGAAAAGTTGGGCTTAAAGAAAGAATTTAGTCCCTTGTGTGGTCCCAAACTGACGTGGGGGAGGGGGCTTTTCGGTCGGTCGTTTCCAGTAGAAAGGGAAGGTAACACGGAGCATCATAGGGGGAAATTACGTTGGCGTTTAGGAGTAGGACGGAGTTGGTCCGGGAGAAAGGGTGGGCGATTCGAAAATTTCCTACCCTAGAGGGGGAGAAGCCGAAGCTAGCAAAGGGGGGGGGAGTATTTAGACAAACGAAGGGGTCATCGAAGCCCCGGGGACCTGAAGCGGGTGAGGAAACAGCACAGCAAGAGGTACAGGGGCATCGGAGGTCCCAAGAGTGGTCTAAAACAAGGGGGGTCAGAAATGGGGTGCGGTACAAAAGGGCCGGGGGTAGTGGTTTATGGACTAGGGCTGCCATGGTTAGGTTTCTCCTTTTCTTTTTGTTTTTAAAAAAAAAAAAGAAAAAGAAAGAAATAAAAACAAAAAAAGAAAAAAAAAGGGGGGAGCGGGGAGGAATAGTTCCAGGGGAAATGAAAGGGGCCCGGAAAAACTCCCTCCGGCCCAAAAGGGGCCGACACCGCTAGTACGCAGAGCGCATGGAACCCGTGCCATACCTACCCTTCAGCCATAAACCAGCAATCCGGGATAGCAACTCACATCGCCCAGCTCCTCGGTGACAAAAGAGAGGGGGGCCGATATCCGCCACAAAGCATCCCCTTCACCACCCCCCCGGAAACCCAAAAAGGGGGCTTCAGAATACACCCTCGCCCCAAAAAAAAACCCAAAGCTATCCGGGGTACCGGAGAGGGATCGGGACATCCCCAGGCAATCCCAATTCCCCGGGAAACCGCACGCCAAGAAACCCAAAAGGAATGGGATCGACCCCGGTTTTCCTTTCCCCTATAGGAACTAGCACGCCCTTTGGGAGAAATCACGAAGGGTAAAAAGAGGAAGGGGAAAAGGGAGGGGGGGAGGAGGAGGAGGGGGAATGGAAAAAAAAGGGGGAAAAGGGGGAGGATGGGGGTAGGGGAGGGGGAATGGGGGGTAATTAGGTTCGGGCTGAGGAAAAAAACCGACAGGGGAAAATTCCCCAGACCAAGACCCCTTCCCCACGCCCCAAAAAAACCCCCCCTTTAAGAGGGAACTTCCTAGCCTTTTTACATATGATCGCTTGAGAGACGCTATCTCCTGCTAGCTGTTTTTCATTTTCCCCACCAATAAAAGTCTTTCCAAATTTCCCTCACTTGCGATTTTGTTTCGAAAACACAGTTAAACCCTTTTCAACAACACTTCCCTTTATTGCCGTTTTTTCCCCCAATAGAAGAGATGGTTTTATTTTGGTTCTTGTACAACCCACCCGGGCGGTGTACATACTCCATTTCTACTTTCATGTCTTTTCTTCATTTCAATGGTTTTTTCTTACCCCTTTAGGTTAGGGTTTGGACTGAAGCTTTCTTGGGGCC
>NW_026468218.1:0-12800 GCF_026875155.1 Cherax quadricarinatus | reverse complement strand
ATACTTTGGAATGAAATAATACGAAACTGGGGGTCCTTTGTACAGTTAAAATTAGCGAGATTTTTCCTCAAGGAATCTTTTGCTGCAGAATCGGAGGGGACGCGGGAAAAAAAGTCAAAATTACCCACATTTAGTTTTGGTGTTGTGGTGAAAGAATGGAAAAGATCAGGGTGCAATTATGGGCATTTCCTGTGTGCACTCGAATTCAGCAATGAGTTCCTTGGGGAAAAATGCTTGCAAAATTGAACAAGCATTTTAAAAATTTTCATCCCCTCAGACTTCGTTAGAGACGAGTCACCGGGACAATAAACATTTTTTAACACACCCAGATAAAACACACAGTCCCCCCCACCAACCCAGCCAAACACGTTTCCAGCATTTTTTTCCAATACCCCCAAGACTCCCTCCACTTCTACCACCATAAAGGACTTCTATAATAACGGGACAAGTTAAATCCTCTCAGGGGTATAATAACCCCTTGTAATGACTGTAAAAATTATACATTGGCAAAACATCCAGAGACCCCCAAACGCTTTTCAGAACCCCAGATGCAGGCAGATCAGACTTTTTAAAACCCTTCGGGTCCAGCCCCAAAAAATTTGAGACTTGTCCATGGGACCAAAAATTAAAAAAAAAAAAAAAAAATTTTTCTTATGAAATAATAGAGAATTTTTTTCTAAAGGTAAAAAAACAAAAAGTATGTAATTTAATGAAAAATTACGAAATTTTTGCTCTCACAAAATTTTTATGCGTCGAAAATTTTTACCATTGGCTTTTTTCCCCAACTTTGACTCCCTTTCGGGTCAATTACATTTTCTGGGTTATCAAATATAGCCATTTCACTAGTTTTACTTATTTTTATAAAATGAGCAAAAGAAATCAAGTCAACTGTTTCAGCACCCAAAAATATCGGAAATTGGTAATTTAGCCAATTTAACAAAAAGTTAAAAAATAGGATCCAGAAAAAAAACAATGCAGGCTTTCCCGGGCCAAAAAACTAACATTAACTTTTCAGGCTTTACAAAAAAATTTTCCTTTTTTTTTTATTCACATAATGAATTTTTATTCAAACAAATAAGGAAATTTATGTATAAAACTGTAATAACTGTATAAGTAAAATCACCACATTCATGAAACAAATTTTAACCCCACCAGCTGACGCATATTAAAATGATGTCATTTGTTTTATTTTTGAAAATCGGCAAAAATTTAAAATTTTTGGGTACTTTTTAGCTCAGTTTCAACCCCTTGACTGTCACTCCCCAATCCCGAGGGGTCCCCTGGGGTCGCAAAATTTAAAAAAAAAAAAAAAGTTATTTTTTTTTGTATGAAATGAAAGAAACTTTTTCCCCATTGTAATACACCAAAAAATCGAAAATTTTATGGAAAACGACTGAATTCGCTCTTGCAAATTAGCGCCTCGCGAATTTACGAAATCGGCGATTTTGCCCCCTTTGACCCTATTTTCAGCTAATTCCATGTTCCAGTAACCAAAATCATAGCTATTTTTTTAGAACAATTTTTCTATCAAAAGAGGACAAAAACTGCCCATTTACCGATTTCAACTACCCAATAACTTGGTCAGAAATTTGCAATTGGCCAATTTCACGAAAATTAAAAAAATATGACAATTTCAAAATAAGGTCCAGAATGAACAATGCAGACATTCCCAGCTCTAAATTAACATTTTCTTTGTTCATCAGTCACATCTCCAGGCCCCTCTGATATTACTCTTGCTTTCTATTTTGAATTTTTATTTAAACAAAAAATAGAAGATTTACTGTTATGCAGACTACTGCAATATTGTAATAATTGTACAAATAATGTCAACCCATTCATGACTGCATATTAGAATGGATAGTTAGACATTTATTGGACAATGACATCATTTGTTTATTTTTGAACATCGGCAAAAATCAAACATTTTCCCTACTTTGAGCTCCATTTCCAGGTTCTTTTTATAGTAAAACCAATCAAAATCACCTCTATTTCTATAATATGTTTTCCATTCTATCAAGTGAGACCAAGAAAACGAGAATAAACCATAAATACTATACGAAAATAGACCACAAAGTCGGCATTTTAATTAAAAAAAAAAAAAGCCGGAGTTTTTTTTTTCTCATTATGCGCTGCATACTCCAGGATTTTTTTATATGGTGCACACTGGCCACACAGACCTATTCTCTCACATGTAGCCCTACCAGCTTTCTCCTGCTTGATTTGAAGCCGCTAGAATTTACGAGTATTATACGTCAAACACTTACCTCGTAAGACGTATATATACGACCAAAACAGTCAAAGGGTTAAAACCAATCAAAATCATCTCTATTTCTATTAATCTTTAATTCTATCAAATGAGACCAAGAAATCGCAAATACACCTATAAAAACATACGAAAAAACACCGCAAATTCGCTGTTTAATCCAAAATTACAGTCTCAGTTTTTTCTCATTATGCACTGTGTGCTGCAGGATTTGTTTTATGTGGTGCACATTTTACAACACAGATGTATTCTCTCATATCTAGGCCCAAATTTACCGCTCACAGCTTATCTGAGTCGAGTAGAGTTCATGGCGTAGAATTACGGTTTGGACCCAGAACTCAAAGCCGTAGAACTATGGCACGGACCCTGAAAGGGTTAAGGAATGCCTCTGTTCAACACAAAAAGTCACACAACCATTTAATCAAGTACAGAAATGCAAGACTTATCGCCAGAGAAGATAACACTCAATATGCACCTTAGAATCCTGGAATCCTTTATCTGTATATCCAACAACTTCAACCAAAACAACGACTTCTTATAATATAGCTGAACCCCTTGCCAAGAAAATTCATCGTTATCCCACAAAAGAACATAAGACTGGAGGAACACTGCAGAAGTTCTACTCATATACTTGTCCAATCTCTTTTTAAAGCTACCCAAAGTCCTAGTCTCTATCACATTACTCGGAAGATTGTCACATGCAGGTTCAGATCCTACCTACCAGCATTCTCACCTGACCCTACCCTATAAATACTCATGTACCTTTCACCAAGGTAGATCTGTTTGTGACTTGATAAGCCCACTGTGTGGGCAAAACATTGCCAATAAAGGATCACAATACTACTTATGTGTTTATTTTTCCATTGTGTCGGTATTTTATACCATTTACTTCCGTCTAAAGCATTTTTTAAATTCTGTAGTCAAATATTTTTTGCCCAGATTTGATTCTCCAGGGAAATAGGGGGGTTGGGGAGAGGATGGAGTGACAAAAGAGTAAAATGTATATACTGTATATGTGCATGTCATTTTTAGGTAAAATTGCCAAACAAGCCAAATTTAATAAAAAAAGTTAACATTGATAGTTGTGTGAATTAATATAGCAAAATACGCAACTTTTTATGTAACTAATTTGGCAACCAGCCTTAATAAAATTTATATAATCAGTTTAGTATAATTCTGCCTCCATATGTCAGGTTAACTTTAATATTAACCCTTTGATGGTTCGGTCGTACTAGTACGGCGTACGACCCAGGGTTTTTGACGTACTAGTACACCTAAATTCTAGCGCCCTCAAATCTAGTGGGAGAAAGCTGGTAGGCCTACATATGAAAGAATGGGTCTATGTGGGTCAGTGGCACAGTAATAAAAAAAATCCTGCATGCACACAGTGCATAATGAGAAAAAAAAAACTGACCGTTTTTTTGGAATAAAACGGCGACTTTGCACTGTATTTTCGTATATTATTTATTGTTATATTCTAGTTTTCTTGGTCTCATTGTATAGAATGGAAGACATATTACAGAAATTGAGATGATTTTGACTGGTTTTACAATGAAAAGTACCTTGAAATTAAGCTCAAAGTAGCAGAAATTGTTCGATTTTTACCAAAGTTCAAAAGTAAACAAATCATGCCAAGCGTCCAATACACGTAAACTGGTGAGTCTAATATTCTTTTGCAAGTGCGCCAATATTTTTATCCCATTTTTTACACAATGCAGTAGTCTGCAAAAAAACATAAATTTTTATTTTTTGTGAGAAAGAAAAAAATGTAAAAAGGGGCCTTGGACGTGACTAAGAAAAAAGGAAATGTCTTTTAGTCAGAATGTCTTTTTGTTTATTCTGGCCCCTATTTGGAAATTGGGGCATTTTTTGAAATTTGGTGAAATTGGAAAAATTTGCTAAATTCTGACCACTGTAGGATAGTTGAAATTGGTAAATGGGTGGTTTCTTGAGTAAAAGAAAAAAAAAATGGAGTTCTAGTGAAATATTTCATTTTTTTTTTGTCAAAAGTACAGGGGAATTGGCCGAAAATGGGGCTCAAAGGGGGCAAAATCACTGATGTAAACATCCCCAGACCGCTAACTTCGGAGAGATAATTCCTTTAAGTTTTCCATAAAATTTCAAAATTTTTGGTGTCTTTATGAGGGAAAAAAGATTCTTTCTTTTTAAAATTTTTTTTTTTTTTTTTTTTTAAAAATTTGGGACACTGAAAAAGAGTCGGGGAGGGGGCTGTCGCCCTAAAAGGGCTAAGTGCCCCCCCTTTTCGGGCATGTTTGCCCCACAATTTAACTTTCCAGCAAAGTATAATATTTAAGCAAATATCGGGTTCACCTGGAAAAAAACAGCTAAGTACATATCTCTCCGGGGGATTTAGAACCATGGTGTATACTTCAGTAGCATGCAAGTATGATGGGAGCTGACTTGACCAGAGCTCATGTTTGTTTCTTAAAATCGTGTGTCTTTAGACCCACCTAATTTTTAGAAACTCAGGGAAAGTTTTAAACCCCTATTAAACCCCAAAAATTAATAAATAAAAATATCAAAATGTGAAAAAACTGAAAAATTTATCTACCTTAGTTTTTTTAGTCATTACCTGTGCAAAAAGGGAGCCCATGGGTCGTGATTGTGAAACTGCTCTGCACAAAGTTGAGAGTTCCTAAGCCGTCTGCCCTCCTCTGGTCCTTAACAACGACTTTTTAAAGATTTACCCTACTTTTTTTTCCCTAATTTTATTAAAAAGGGGAAACATTGCCACCTAGTTACTAAGATGGATTAATCTTGATTACTTAGTAAGAATGTCTTAGCATTGCTTCATGCAACAAACTATAAAATTCGTTACTTAAACATCATTCCTCTTTATCAGTCACATTTTAAACCTTTGCCAAAAAAAAAAAAAACTTGGTAGATAAAAACTGTTTTAAAGACAGGGAAGTGCAATTATATGTTTGATACTGGTTAGCAATTTTAGTATTTCCCATGAACTTATTTATTTTGTATCAAATTTAAGAATATTTTTTAAACAGCAAGGTTTTATTAAATTCAGCTTTCAAAAGTTCTGTAAAAGTGAGAAAAATTTAAAAAGTTTTTAATAATTCTGTGTATTGGGGCTTACTTCCAGGAAAGATCATCTTTGGGGGAGTGGAGGGAAACTGCAATAATTTCAGAGGGCATCACAAAATTTCATGCAAATACTTTTTAAAAATTTCAGTGCATGAATAATCTTTTTTTTTCCAATTTTTTCAACAGTATTTCTTTCCATTATAAAAAACTGACGTCAATTTATTCTAATTTTAAAGTGATCTGATTAAGAAAGAAGGATAAAAAAGAAAAAGAGATGATTTTTTGGTTGGTTTCATGCCACTACCTTGCATGCCTTACCCACAGCATGAAGAAAATTTTGTGCAAAAACTACGGAAAAAGGGGTATAAAGGATGGGTTAAGTTCAAGACTGAAATCTGAAACTTCAAGCAAAAAAAAATGAAAAGGGCAACCTGAATTACGAGATTTCCGGAGATGGGAGGAGAAGTAAAAAAACAAGTTACTTAAAGAGGTAATTTTAAGTATGTTAAACAGCCCGAATATTAAAATTAAATAGATATAATAAGTGGAGACAGTATTAGGAATTGTTTTTAAAGTTTGTAGTTTTTCCCATACATTTTTCCCCACTTAACACTTTAGGCCAAAGGGCCAAAATTCAAAGTGTGCACAAGGGTCCAAGAAATTATAAAAAAAAAAAAAAAAAAAAAATATATATATATATATATATATATATATATATATATGTTATTTTTTTATTATGAAATGGTAGAGAATCTTTTTCTGAAGGTAAAACAAAAAATACAAAATTTGATGGAAAATTGACGAAATTATGCTCTCGCGAATTTTGATGTGTAAGCGATATTTACACATCGGCGATTTTGCAGACTTTGACTCCCATTTTAGGCCAATTACATTATTCCAATTGACCAAATTCTTAGCTATTTCACTTGTATTACTTCTATTCTACGATTGGGCACAAGAAATCACCAAGTCAACTGTTTCAACTACAAAATAAAGTGATCGGAAAATTGGTAATTTGGCCAATTTAACGCAAAGTCCAAAATATTCCAATTTCAAAATAGAGTCCAGAATAAATAATGCAGGCATTCCTGGCACTAAAGTAACATTTCCTCTATTCATTAGTTACGTTTTCAGGCTTTACAAATGAATTCCATTTTGATTTTTTTATTCACATAATGAATTATTATTCAAACCAAAAAATAGAAGATTTACTGTTATGCAATATTGTAGTAATTGTATAAATAATAATATCACATTTGTGAACATATATTAGACCCACCAGCTGGTGTGTATTAGACGTGCGAGGTCATTTGTTTTACTCTCGAACATCGGCAAAAATTTAACATTTCCGCTACTTTGAGCTCAGTTTCAAGCCATTTCCAGTGCTAAAACCAATCAAAATCATCTCTATTTCTGAAATATATCTTCCGTTCTACCAAATGAGACCAAGAAATCGCAAAACAGCTATAAAAATCATATGAAAAAACACTGCAAAGTCGCTGTTTTAATTGAAAATTACGGTCTCAGTTTTTTCTATCATTATGCACTGTGTGCTACCTAATTTGTTTTATGTAGTGCACACATACCACATAGATGTATTCTCTCATATCTAAGCCCAAATTTACTGCTCACCAGCTTATCAGGGCGAGCTGAGCTCATGGCGTAGATCTACAGTTTGGACCCTAAACTCAAAGCCGTAGAACTACGGCACAGACCCTGAAAGGGTTAACAACGGAGTTCTGTTCATAAGACCACATCGGTAAATGAATTCACCACTGAGGAGCATACTATAATGGTAGTGGGTTTGTGTTAACTATCTTTGATATTGTTTTAATGTCACCTTTACACCATTTATAACATTTTTAGTATATTTTTAAATGTTAATACAGTAGTGTACTGTATAGTGTAATAAACAGAGTAGAGGAAATCAGCTCTAATATACATTATTTAGGTATGCATACTGATCAGAGAGCCTGTCATAAGTCATAGTGGAGCCAGTGAGCCTACATGCCTAATTCCCATAGTTTCCACCAGAGGCCAGGCCTCTCAGTGGGCATGCCAGCCTGCCCACCCCTGCCTCTCCCTCACTCACTCTGGCAGCTCACTTCACTCAGTCAACAAGGCCTACTCCTCTCTCCCTCACTGGGCATGGCCCTCCTGGGCCATGGTCACTTAACACACTGCCTGTGTACCCCACGACATTGCAAATAAAGAAGCCTCCGAAGCCTTATCATTACTCCCCGCTACCAAGAACCACCAATAATCGCGTAAACAATGGTGACAGAGGTGGTCGCAACGGTTGTGTTGCCCGAGGAGGGAAGGAAGAGGGATGAAGTAGCCTTCACTTCATCACCCCACACAAGAAGCATCCGTCTCTCAATGAGTTATCCTGATGTGTCTGCACGTTTCAGCATCCAAAACTTTGGGGGCCCAGTCCCTGGACCCATTACGTACCTCTGTAATCTGTAAATACCTTTGTAACTTGTCATGATTGTGACCAGACTTACCTGGAGTTCATTACCTTTGTAAATTGTGAGTTCATTACCTTTGTAAATTGTGAGTTCATTACCTTTGTAAATTGTGAGTTCATTACCTCTGTAACTTGCTCAGCTATCAAAACTTTGGAGTCCAGTCCCTGGACCAATTATGTACCTCTGTAATCTTTTGACTACCGCCCACAGGATGGGTATGGGGTGCATAATAAACATATTAAAACTAAAACTAAGACATAGGTACAAGCAGGATTTGGCCGAAATTTACCAAGTTTCTTGGAGAATTGTAAGTGGCATCCCTGTGAATCCACGCCACAGCATCCCACACTGTTCAAGTCAATGTTCAGGGTCACTTGTATGTTGCTGCTGTTGGTTTTCAGCTCGGCACAGCTATTTCAGCAAGTGAGAGGTGAGTTTGTGGCGATTTCTGCATCCAATATGAGTGTTTCTCCCTGTGTTTGTGGGTGGGAAGAGGAGGAAGTGGCCGTTCCTTGCCTCATCCACGCTCACCCTGCTGTACACATCATACAATCTACGCCATTGCTCTCACTCCCTCTGCTGTGTTTTCTGCTGTTTTCCATGTGAATTCATTGCCAGAGCTGTGTATCCGAGTGCCCAAAAGCCACATGGATCAGCATCCCACATAGAACACAAAGCCACGTGGATCACAAAGCCACGTACATCACCAAGCCACGTGCATCAGCATGCCACATAGAACATGAAGCCACGTGGGGTGTGGATGATGTCACGTGGGTTACCTAGCCAGACGTCCCTAGCCACATGCTGTGGTCTGCTGCTGCATCAACTCCTATGACGTCACCCACGATGCTGCCCGACTTCATGACGTCACCTCACGACATCACGCCTGACATCACATGTCACATCGAGTGTTCTAGTAATCATTTCAGTATTGTTGAAAAGATTGAGAGAAGATATATGTCATGTGTTAATTAATTCCTCTGTGTTCTCACATGTTCATGTATAGCTCAGTGTCGATTTTTGCACAGAAAATCGTCATTTGCTAGAAAGCCATGTAGTACCACATGTGCAGTGCGGGTTGTGTGCAGTTTTCCGTGTTCTGTGTGGTTTTGAGCCCAGCTGTGTGTGGACCAGAGGTCTGCGCTCAGACCACTGTGTAGCACCTCGTGTTACTTGTCACCTGGTGTGACCTGCGCATTTGACAGCTGATATTAGTCAGCCCAAGCGTCTGAGCTCCTTGTACAAAAAGCTCTTATTGTTCGCCGCTCGTGATGCCCTGCAGAATCGTACCTGCTACCTATTCCCATGGAGATTTGTTTCACTTCACCTCCAGACTGTCAGAGTGCAGTTATATGTAAAGAAACAAGTCTGGGGATGCTTAGACTAACCTCTGCTATAACTCCAACTGCCGAAAGAATGACACTCGTCAAGCCGCAGTTTAAGCCCTGTCACAGGCGCTGTCAGCCTCGTGTCACAAGGTTCAGTGAGCTCCTGCACAAAGATGATGTCACTTTGACTGCTAGCTCGCTCACTGCAGTATGGTGTATGCTGTTACGACTCCCAGATGTTTCGCCGAGTCATCTCTGTCATGACTCACTCCACGCTTGCTGGCAGTGACAGCCCCAGTGACAGTACCAGTTGAGAAATGTCCTCCTGAGTCACTTGCCAGAAGTCCTGCCCAGTTGCCGAGTACTGACGGCACCTCACTCGAGGGCACCAGCAGGTTGTGCCCCAGGTTGAGTGAACCTGCAGCGACTCCTAGAATGGCTGTTTCACCTTTTCCAGAGGAGACCGTACCCTTTTATGTCACAGCTCAGCTACAGCGATGTCTCCTGTGTTGCAGTATCTATCCAGACGCAGGAAGGCATGCAGTGATGCCCATGGGCGCTCACTGCCTATGACCATGATGTTTAGCACACCCCACCTGTTTTTTTCTTCCCTCCATGTAGGAAGTTTTTTTTTCCATGTCCATATGTATACAGTGGACCCCCGCTTAACGATCACCTCCCAATGCGACCAATTATGTAAGTGTATTTATGTAAGTGCGTTTGTACGTGTATGTTTGGGGGTCTGAAATGGACTAATCTACTTCACAATATTCCTTATGGGAACAAATTCGGTCAGTACTGGCACCTGAACATTCTTCTGGAATGAAAAAATATCGTTAACCGGGGTCCACTGTATATTACAGTAGGGCCCCACTTATACGGCGGGTTTAGGTTCCAGGCTACCGCCGTAAAGCGGAAATCGCCGTAAAGTGGAACACCCTTTTTTTTCCACTTATAAATGCATACAAACACTAGATAACAAGTTTACACTAAAATATATTAAGTTAGCAATAGAACCAGGCACAAAAAACAATAAAAAGGTACAATACACACATAGTGCACTCATTACTTACCTTAAAATATTATAGTCTTAATCTAGGGTGAGACAAGTAGTATTTATTGTAAGAATCAAGTGTGGTATGTATTGTAATAGCCTCACCAGGCCCACCCCACCCCACATACTATTCTATGATATTTAAGCATCCCAGAGCGAAAAAAATGTATATACAGTTCACTCATTACTTACCTTAAAATATTTGTAGTCTTAATGTAGGGTCAGGAGTAAGTAAATGAGATAAAACGAATAAATGAGAGAGAGAAAGAATGAGTAACATGAGAGGGGGCAGGCGCAGTTATGTAAACAAACCAGGGGAAGGTAAGTTTTTAAACAAACGAAATGTACACGTCTGGTTTGTGTACAAGTTACATTGTGTACAGGTTGTTCTCTACATTGATACGGTAGAATTAATAAAGAAGAACACTCCCATTCTCATGTAACATCATTTTGAGAAGAAATGAAGCTCTGAGTGAAGGCAATGGAAATAAGTCACACTGACTTTTTTGGGTTATCCTAGGTTTCTCTACACGTATGTTGTTATGTATGATAATCTATGTAACTGTATTTGTGTATACCTGAATAAACTTACTTACATACATACGAAAGGAATAATTTTCTACAGTTACCCCAGTAACACATTTACTCTTATGTTAGATTAGATTATTATTATAATCAAGGGGGAAGCGCTAAAACCGGAGGATTTATACAGCGCCTGGGGGGGGGATGTGGAAGGCATTCAGGCTTAATTCGGGGAACTGGAGCACAGATCCAATTCCCTAAATCAAGAGCCCCTCACCAACATCAAGGAACCTTCCTTGAGGGGATGTTAGATTAGAGAAAATGTTATTCTTGCCGTCACTTGTACAAGTTATGTGGCTCCACATCTTATATTTATGTTTATTTATTCTATTGTGGGGTGTATTTATCATCTTTTTATGTTATGTATCGTGTTTATTATATAATTTTGAAAAAAAATATCATGGATGGATTAATGAAAATGTGTATATTACCGTAATATACGACATTTAATTATTATTATTATTATAATCAAAAAGAAGCGCTAAGCCACAAGGGCTATACAGCTCGACATTTAATGAGACTCGGTATTGTATTATCACCACTTGTGCAAGTCGTCTGCTACGACATCTCACATTTGTTTATTTATTCTACTGTGGGTGTTATTTATCTTATTTATATGTTATGCATCGTTGTTATTATATTAATTTGAAAAAAATATCATGGATGGATTAATGAAAATGTGTATATTACCGTAATATACGACATTTAATGAGACTCAGTATTGTTATTATCACCACTTGTGCAAGTCGTCTGCTCACATCTCCCATTTGTTATATTTATTCTACTGTGGGGTGTATTTATCTTATTTATATGTTATGCATCGTGTTTATTATATAATTTTGAAAAAAATATCATGGATGGATTAATGAAAATGTGTATATTACCGTAATATACGACATTTAATGAGACTCAGTATTGTTATTATCACCACTTGTGCAAGTCGTCTGCTCACATCTCACATTGTTTATTTATTCTACTGTGGGGTGTATTTATCTTTTTTATATGTTATGCATCGTGTTTTATTATATAATTTTGAAAAAAATATCATGGATGGATTTTAATGAAAATGTGTATATTAACGTAATATTACGACATTTAAATGACTCGATGTATGTAAGTTTATTTAGGTACAGGTATACATAAGTATAATTATCAGAGTATATATAAAATATGAAATAACTTTTAAAAAACATTTGAAATTTTGGAGTTTCCAGACAAAATGGAGAGACTTAGTGCTTACGAGCTCATGGAGAATGTAAACAAACAGGGTGGGGCACGGTGACCGTATTAGAAAGTCAGGTGGGGGGAGCCGTATAGTGAGTTTTGGTCATAATTTGAAATGTCCGTATTAGCGGAACGCCGTAAAGCGGAACGCCGTAAAGCGGGGCCCTCCTGTATGTTATTTTGTGTTCTGTGCTCTGTTCCTGCGAGAGAGAGAGAGAGACCGAGTTTTTTACCGCCAGTCATGGTCGGGGTCGACCATGTGGTAGGCGGTCAAGTGAAATGTAGCCAGTGAGCCTACATGCTAATTCCCATAGTTTCCACCAGAGACCAGGCCTCTCGGTGGGCATGCCAGCCTGCCCACCCTGCCTCTCCCTCACTCACTCGGGCAGCTCACTTCATTCAGTCAACAAGGCCTACTCTCTCTCCCTCACTGGGCATGGCCCTCCCGGGCCATGGGCACTTAACACACTGCCTGTGTACCATAAAGTAAGAATCCTCCGAAGCCTTATCATTACTCCCTACTACCAAGAACCACCAATAATCACGTAAACACGAGTTGTCGGTAGACTAAGTACGTTGCTAAGTGACAAGAGGCTGTATATATAGTGGGAATTACTTATTTTAGTCAGGAGAAACTAAACTCTTAGTGGTCATATACACCTGGGGAATGGGAACTTTTCATATATGATACATAGGATAAGTCCAGTTCCTTGGATCAAGAGCTTCTCATCATCATCAAAGCACCTCCCTTCATGGGCCACATAGGCTTGTAAAGGCTGTGAAAGCAAAAAAATAATGAAAACAAAGGCAAAAATGAT
>NW_026468217.1:0-29891 GCF_026875155.1 Cherax quadricarinatus | reverse complement strand
AGTCAAGAGGGAAAGGGAAATAAACTAAGGAACATAGGATGGAAGAACACTGCAACAGCCATTTTGGGCCCCTTTTATAGGCAGGTCCTTCTCTAAACCAACCTCCCCCACCTAGATTTTTTAAGAGGAGGGAATGAGGGCAGAAAAAAAAACAGGGGGAAGAATGAGGGGAAAAGGTGGAAGTAAACATGGAGAAAGGGAAGAGCATGGTAAAGGGGGGAGGGGAGGGGAAAGAGAGAGAGGGGGAGAGGAAAGGTAAAGCAGAGCTCTACTAAAAAAAAAAAAATTTTTTTTTTAATTAAACCCCGGGAAGACAAGGAACCCAAAAAATGCGGGTCCTGTGGTGGGAAAATTCCCACCCCCTTCACAATACTTTTTAATACATTCCCTACATTATACCCCTCTTTCTCTCCCCCCTCCTTTTATTAAAAATCCAACCATTACCTTCCCCCCACCACTCCCCATCCAAATACCTCCACCACCATTATCCTACTACCTCCACCACTACCATCACTATACCCCCAAACCCCCTATCATTTCTACCCTTTCACACCCATCACTAATACCTCCACCCCATTATCACTACTACCTCCACCACTCCCACACTAATACCTCCCCCACCATTATCACCTACCTCCACCACTACCATCACAAACCCCCCCCACCCATATCATCTACCTACCACTCCCACCTAATACCCCCCCAACACCATATCACTATACCCCCCACCACTCCATCACTAATACCCCCCACCATTATCACTACTCCTCCACCACTACCATCACTAATACCCCCCACCACCATTATCACTACCTCCACCACACCACCAATACCTCCCCCCACCACTATCACTACTCCCTCCACCACTCCACACTAATACCCCAAACCCCATATCCTACTCCCCTTTCACCATACCATCCTAATACCTCCACCACCATATCACTACTACCCCCACCACTCCCATCACTAATCCCTCCACCCCCACTATCACATACCCCACCACTACCACACTAATACTCCACCCCATATCACTACTACCTTCCACCACTCCCATCACAATCCCCTCCACCCCCACTACATACTCCCTTAACCATACCACACAATCCTTCCCCCACCCTATCACTACTACCCCCACCATACCATCACAAAATACCTCCACCACCTTACATATTTTACCTCCACCACTACCATCACTAATCCCCTCCCCACCACTATCACTATCCTCCACCACTACCATCACACCTCCACCTCCACCCTTACCATCCCCAAAAACCCCCCTTGGTGGAGAATTTTCTCCAACCCCGGGGGGGCGTCGATCCCTCTCAGGGGCAGCGACCCCTTGGGGAGCTAAGACCCTTTTTCCTACTTCCCCAAGTAGAGCGGGAGTGATAGAGAGGTGTCATAATTCTTTTTAACTAGGAGAGGTCAAGTAGTCTTGTGCTTTGCTGCACTGTTTCAATTAGAGTATACCAGAATGTTTATCTATCTTAACACGTATTTCTGACTCTGCAAAATCAGACACCATTAAGGGCACTACAATCCATGTGTAAAACAAACTTCCAATATTTGCTTTTTTATAGCAGGGAACACTCTACAGGAAAACGGAACAGTTACAGTCAGGGTTTGTCTGGGTTGATTGCTATTTCCCAAAACCAGGAAAAATTAAAAATAATTAGCCTCGGAACTGTTGATATACCGGAGGCTCCATAACCCACAGCTGGCATCTCAGATTCAAGGAATCCGTTCGTTTTGATTCAATTGATTTGTCATACCCGGGGCATCTATCCCTGTAGACGTTATTCAAAGAACCGTCCATAAATAGAGGGCGGGAGCCTGCAGCAGGAAGATTGAAGAATGCAGTTTGATTTTTGGGCAGGTCAGGTGACGAGGTGGCCTGGTACTGCCCTATCCGGCCACCCGGAGTTTAAAACATTTGTGGCTATACCTATGTGCATACGAATCCCGAATCCAGCACTGGCAGTCCCCGGGAAGACGAAGGCACCCCCCCAGCAGTGAAAAAATTACGAACTATTTAACGATTATATCGTCAGGCGAGTGGCAAGTAACCACTGAAGGAAGACCCCATGCGTCATTACGCAGTAAGCCAACGATATGGGATATCGGTCTTAGTGACATCATAACGTCACCGGCTCCCATTACAATGATCCAGGTAAATCTCCATTTAGTTTACATCTTCCTGTTACCACTACAGTGCCTAAATCAAATGTAAGGTGACTAGGCTACCCATGGAGGCCAAGGGCGGCCCAGCCCAAACACATTTGGGGTCCCCACGATTTACAAGGTATTACCGACATTTGGAATCATATATGTCAGCAAGGCGGTTTTAAAACCCCCAGTTGTTTACCTCCCTTCCAGCCTGGTGGTGAAAAGGTGGTGGGGGAAGACAGCAAAATGTCGAGGGAAACCTGGGGAGACTGTAGGTGTTCTGACTGTCAGTATAAGTAGATCCGTAGTTTTTTTTATTACGATAATTAATTATTGTATAATCTTCCCCAAAAATCCCCCACAATCTCACCACCACTCCACCACTTCATCCCCAATCCCCACCCCCATCGCCCACTACACTCCCCCACCACCACCATACACTTCCACAATGACTAATTCCCGTATCATCTCAACATCCACGCATATTGTTCAAGCAAGTTTTTGTGGGGCCCTGATAATCCAGAAGTTGCTTTATTTGGGATTTGTTACTGTCATTCTAACATACCGAGTATTTTCCCGAACAACCACCAAAATTTACAAAAACAACACATAACACCCCAAAACACAACACACAAAAACACCCCAAAACCCCACAAAACACACACACACAACACACACACAACAACACCACACACACACACACACCACACAACAACACACACACCACACACACATTTTCTCTAATATTAATGAGTGAACTCATGCAACGTACCTAGGGTACACATAAAAAGTATAAAGTGTCCATTACTTAAGTGCCAATAACACCATTTATAAAGTACGAATAATATATACAAATACAACAAGTATGTACAGTAACTTATCTCCTATTATTCACACCATTTAATGTAACAATTACCCCCGGGACACTTTTTGTTATTAAGATCTCGACTTTACTGGTTTACTTTCAATTAAGCATCCTGAAGTGCATAGAGAAGCAGCTTATTTACAGGAAACTGGATGAATATTTCTCGACAAACTTTTACAAAACAAAAACAGGCTGGATGTTTGATCAGTAAGGTGACCTTCTATTATTCTCTGTTTAACGGAATGTATGATTAATGTGAGAGACTTGGGGGTAGATCTCAGATCTCACCTTCAAGGATCACAACAGTGTCACTATCACAAACTCAAGGAAAATGAGATTGGATAACTAGAACCTTCAAAACAAGAAATTCCAGGCCAGTGATGATACTTTAAATCACTTCTTTTCTCTAGGCTGGAGCAGTACTGTTGTACTCTAACAGCTCCGTTCAAAGCAGGTGAAATTACAGACATAAAGAATGTGCAGAGAACCTTCACTGCTCACATTCAGCCAAGTATCTAATTTGCTGGGAACGTTCGAAGTCTCTCGATCTGTACTCCTTGGAATGTAGGCGACAGAGATACATTATAATCTACACCTGGAAAATTCTAGCAGCTATGCAGCGAGTAAACTAAAGGAAAAACTCAATAAATGTGAAGAACCCGAGACTTCTTTAATTGACGTCCTTCGTTGATACATAAACAGGCTTACCAACAGACCTCTGGCTGACTTCAAGAGGGGACTGTACAAGTTTCTCAAGTGTCTGATCAGCCAGGCTGTGGTGTTTACTTTGGGATTTGGGGGGGAAGCACAACAGCCGGGTTTAAAGAGGCCACCACTGGGAGGACCTGGGTGCACCGGGCCGCGGGGGCGTTGACCCCCGGAACACTCCCAGGTACCTACCCCCATGCTGCGTCGCCCCCAACGTCAACCCCCACGTTCAATAATTGTACCGGAGTACTCGCTATACTTTGTTACCCTCCAAAGACCTACATGACAAGCATTTCAAACCATTCGGCTATGTTTAACAGAAAAAAAGCCAGGGGGCTGAACCAAAAAAGCAAAGGGAAACAAGCCAGTGGCTGAACCTAAAAAGAAACAGGGAAACAAAGCCAGTGGGTGCATATCAAAGCCACAGGAAAACAAAACCCTGACTGCAACATCAAGCCACAGGGAAAACAAAGCCAGGGGTTTCTCTGCAGTGGACTGAAGAACCCGTGGATGGCCAAACTTTCCCTAAAAATACCGACAAGTTGAAGATTAACACATGTACAACATTGGGGTCTCTTTATATATCTTGCTCGTCATTTTCCCTTTTGATGACCTGCCTACGTAGGGCCAGTATCGCGCAGTGTTCCTCCATTTAAGTTTTTATACAAACAGAGGGGGGGGAAGAGGAGGAGAAGGGAGAGGAAAAAATGGTGATTGTCCATCAACCCTGACGTACTTTTTGAGGGTGTCAGTCCCTCAAACTGGAGAATTCTTGGGGCTTTATTTTTTGTACTTTTTTTCAGTCTATTTCTTGAAGAATATTGAACGAAAAGTTTAGTGTTTATTTCTCTATCATCTTATAATAATAATAATAATAATAATAATAATAATAATAAAATAATAAAATAATAATAACATTATTTATACCAGTACATGTCAAGGTATACAACCATACGAAAGAAAACAACTACTATATAGAAAGTTCTTGTTTGCTGACTTTTCCCCCGCAAATTAGTAGTTTTGTCCCAAGATGACCCACACCAGTCTACTAAACCCAGGATGTGACCCACAAAGTCTACTAACACCTAGGATGCACCCACCCCATCCAAACACCCAGGATGTGACCCACCCCTCTAACACCCAGGATGTGACCCACACCAGCCCCACTAACCCCCGGATGCGACCACCCCAACACAAACCCCCAGGAACACCCACACCGCCCTAACACCCAGGATGCGACCCACACCACCACTCCCCCCAGGATGTGCCCCACCCCAGCCCAAACTAACACCCGGGGATGTACCCACACCAGTCCACTAACCCCAGGAGTGCCCCCACCCCAGTCCACAAACACCCGGGAGCGACCCACACCACCCCACTAACACCCAGGAGCGACCCACACCACCCACTAACACCCAGGATGCGACCCACACCAGTCACTAACCCCCGGGGATGCGACCCACACCGTCCATAACACCCAGGATGCGACCCACACCCCCACAAACACCCGGGGGATGCGACCCACACCAGTCCACTAACACCCAGAAGGACCCACACCAGTCCACTAACACCCAGGAGGGCGACCCAACCAGTCCACAAACCCCCAGGATCGCCCCACCCCAGTCCACTAACACCCGGGAAAGGGGGACCCACCCGTCCACAAAACCCCAAGGATTGACCCACCCCAGCCCACTAACCCCCCAGGATGTGACCCCACCTCCACAACCCCCCAGGATGTGACCCACACCAGTCCACTAACACCCAATCGACCCACACCAGTCCACTAACCCCCAGGATGTGACCACAACCACCCCACAACACCCAGGAGCGACCCAAAACCACCACAACACCCAGGATGCCCCCACCACCCCCACTAACACCCAGGAATTGACCCCAACCAGTCCACTAACCCCCAGGATGCGACCCCCCACCCCACTAACACCCAGGATGCCACCCAAAAACCAGCCCCACAAAACCCCAGGATGCAAACCCACACCAGTCCCAACACCAGGATGCACCCACACCATCCACTAACCCCCCGGAGCGACCCACACCACCCCACTAACACCCAATGCGACCCCCACCAGTCCCCCTAACACCCGGGGATGCGACCCCACCAGTCCACTAACACCCAGGATGCCCCCCACCCCAAAAGCCACTAACCCCCGGGGATGCGACCCACACACCCACAACACCCAGGGTGCCCCCCCACCCCAGTCCCTAACACCCAGGATTGACCCCACACCAGTCCACAAACCCCCCAGGATCGACCCAAAAACCAGCCCACAAACACCCAGGAGCCACCCACACCAGTCCACAAACCCCCGGATGCCCCCACCCCAGTCCACAACCCCAGATGAACTGGACACGGGTGTTTTAAAGGAAAACACCCCCTAATATTTGAAACCCCCCGGATCGAAACCGGCCCCCAGAACTCGCCACGAGTTAAAACCCCCCACCATGGTAGGGTCTGGACCTCAGAAAACCGAGCGAGCGCACTACCCTCTAGGCATACCCAAATTTTTATTTTAGGTTTTCAAAGGGGACATTTTACATGGGCCTTTCGCACTATACCTTTGAAGAGTTTCGAGAGTTTACTACTCTCTGGCCCGGCCTTGGGTCAGGCTCTCTGGTGCTTGCCGGCAACCAGGCTGTTGCTGCGGGAAGCCGCCCCTAATACCATCCACCCCGGGTTTTGATCTGGTACATTCCCAGGAATGTTTGGAGTTCCACGACTCCCCCGTGGTGTTCCATCTCAGGTTGCAGTGGTTTAAGTCATTTTTAGCGAAAAACCCGTGCGGGTACAGTGAAAAACGTGGTGGAGGCCGTCCTTCGTCGCTGAGCGCCCGACGTAAGACCGTTCACAAAATTTTTAAGATTTTTTGGGGCTACCACCCCAGACTTGGTGTACCACCCCAGCTTGGGCTACCACCCCAGACTTGGGGCTACCACCCAGACTTGTGCTACCACCCCAGACTTGGGGCCCCACCCCCAAATTTTGGGGCTACCACCCCCCACTTGTGCTACCACCCCAGACTTGGGGGCTACCACCCCGACTCGGGGCTACCACCCCAGACTTGTGCTACCACCCCAGACTCGGGGCTACCACCTCAACTTTGGGGCTAAAAAACCACCCCAGACCCCTTTGGGGCTACCCACCCCGACTTGGGCTACCACCCCCGACTTGGTACTGCCACCCCAGACTTGGGGCTAAACCCCCCCAGACTTGGGCTACCCCCCCCAGCTTGAGTTACCCACCCCCAGACTTGGGGCTACCACCCCGACTTGGTGCACCACCCCAGACTTGATGTTACCAAACCCCAGACTTGGTGCTACCCCCCAGACTTTGGTGTACCACCCCCAAATTGGTCTACACCCCAGACTTGTGCTACCCCCCCCAAATTGGGCTAAACCACCCCAGCTTGAAAAAGTTGGTGAAACCCCCGACAAAACCCCGCTTGGGGGACCCCCCAATTGGTGGCTTCCACCCCCCTGGGTGACCCCCCGCTTTTTCCACCACCCCGCTTGGTGCTACCCCCCGTTTGCTCCCCCCCCTTTCAAAGCTTTTGGGCTACCCCACTTTGTTTTTTGTTAAAACTTGGGGGTTCCCCCCAGCTTGGGGGGGTCCCCCTTAGAAAGGTGGTTGAGGGGGACCGGTGCCGCTAAAAAGTGGCAAAAAACTTTTGTGAGCCCCCTAGCTTTAAAAGTGCTGTTAACCCCCCTGTTTTTTGCTGTCTGGGTGCCCGGTTTTTAAAAATCGGACAAAATTTTGGGTTTAAAACTTTGCATTTTTTTCCCCTTGGTATCTTTTTTTGAGTTTAGGGGCGGGCCAGTTTTGGCCCCTTTATCAATCAGTTTTCTGACATTTGGAAGTCAAGAAATAAAATAACAAAAAAGTTGAAGGAAATCGGTTACTTTTTTTGGGGTTAAATGGTTACAAAACAATTTTTGGTTTGGAAAAAGGAAATCTGGGAAAACCCCCCCCAAAAAGGCAAGACTGGGGGAATTAAAAACGGTCAAAAGGGGGGGTAGGGACGTGTAGCAGACGAGGGGGTAGTTACTGGTAGGTGGGGTCCCAGTGGAAAGTATCCTACCCAAAGGGATGGGTTTTTCTAGCACCTGAAGAAGTCTTGTAATGTCCTCTGAACCAGGTCTATGTTTGAAGTTTAAGGTGGTCAGTCCCTCAGCCTGGAGAAGTTTAAGGTGTCGTCTCTCAGCCGAAATTTAAGGTGGGCAGTCCCTCAGTCTGGAGAAGTGTAAGGTGGTCATCCCCCCGTCGAAAAATTTTAAGGTGGCACCCCCCACCAAGAGAAGTTTTAAAGGGGGTCAGCCCTCGCCCGGAGAAGTGTAAGGTGGTTTAGTCCTCAGCCCGGAGAAGTGTAAAGGGGGTCAGTCCCCCCACCCAAGGAAAATTTAAGGTGGTCGTCCCTCCCGGAGAAGTTAAGGTGGTCATCCCCCCAGCCTGGGAAGCGAAGGTGGCAGTCCTCAGCCTGGGGAATTTTAAGGGGGTCTCCCCCAGCCTGGAGAATTTAAGGGGGTCGTCCCTAGCCCCGGCGAAGTGTAAAGGGGGTCAGTCCCTTAGCCTGGAAAAATGTAAGGTGGCAGCCCTCAGCCTGGGAAGTGAAAAAAGGTTTTGGCATCCCTCAGCCTGAGAAGTGTAAGGGGGAGGGTCCCTCCACCGGAGAAGTGTAAAGGTGGGCATCTCTCAGCCGGAAAAAATGTAAGGTTCAGTCCCCCGAGCCTGGGGAAAATGTAAGGGTCAGTCTCTCAGCCTGGAGAAGTTTAAGGTGGTCCCCCCTCACCTGGAGAAGTGAAAGGTGGTCGTCCCCCAGCCCCCGAGAATGTAAGGGGGTCAGTCCCCCTTTTCAGCTCCCCCCCTGGAGAATGTAAGGTGGTCACCCCACCTGAGAAAGTGTAAGGTGGTCAGTCCCCAGCCTGGAGAAGGTAAAGGGGGGTCAGCCCCACCCGGGGAAGTGTAAGTGGGCAGTCCCCCCAGCCCGGAGAAATGTAAGGGGTCAGTCCCTGACCTGGGGAAGTGTGAGGGGGTCCCCCCCCCAAAAAAATGGGCCCTCAGCCTGGGGAAAAATGTAAGGTGGGGGCCCCTCCCTCAGCCCGGGGAAAAAGGGAAGGTGGTCAGTCCCTCACCTGGAGAAGTGTAAGGTGTCAGTCCCTCACCCGGAGAAGTGTAAGGTGGTCATTTCCCCCGCCTGGAGAAGTGTAAAGGGGTCAGTCCCCAGCCCGGGAAGGGGTAAGGGGCAGTTCCCTCGCCTGGAGAAGTGTAAGGGGTCATCCCTCAGCTGGGGAAATGTAAGGTGGCATCCCTGAGCTGGGAAAGGTAATTTGGGGAGTCCCCCAGCCTGGAGAAGTGTAAGGTGGTCAGTCCCTCACCTGGGAAGTGTAGGTGGCAGCCCTCAGCCTGGAGAAAAATTTGGTGGTCAGCCCTCAGCCTGGAGAAGGGTTTAAAGGGGGTCAGCCCTCAGCCTGGAGAAGTGTAAGGTGGTAGTCCCTCACCCTGGGGAATGTAAGGTGGGGTCCCCCGGCCCGGGGAAATGTAAAGGTCCCCCACCGGAGAAGTTTTAAAGGTGTCATCCCTCAGCGGGGGAAGTTGGGGTCAGTCCCCACCCGGAGAAATTTAAAGGTGGTCAGCCCCAGCCTGGGAAGTGAAGGGGGTCATCCCCCAGCCCGGAGAAGTGAAGGTGGTCATCCCTCAGCCTGGGGAAGTGTAAGGGGGTCAGTCCCCAGCCTGGAGAAATGTAAGGGGTAATCCCTCACCCCGGAGAAATGTAAGGGGGTGGGCCCTCACCTGGAGAAGTTTAAAGGGCAGTCCCCACGGAGAAATTAAGGTGGTCAGTCCCCCAGCCTGGAGAAGTGTAAGGTGGGCATTTCCCCAGCCGGAGAAGGGAAATGGGCAGCCCTAGCCTGGGAAGTGTAGGTGGGGATCCCTCAGCCTGGGGGAAGTGTAAAGGGGGTCAGTCCCTCAGCCTGGAGAAGTGTAAAAGGGGGTCAGTCCCTCACCTGGAGAAGTGTAAGGTGGTCGCCCTCAGCCTGGAGAAGTGTAAGGGGGGCAGTCCCAGCCTGGGAAAATGGAAGGTTCCCGTCCCTTAGCCTGGAGAAGTGTAAGGTGTCGTCCCCGCCGGAGAATGAAGGTGGGCGTCCCTCAGCCGGAGAAATGTAAAAGGGGGTCAGTCCCCAGCCTGGAGAAGTTAAGGGGTCGTCCCTCAGCCTGGAGAAGTGAAGGTGGTCAGTCCCCCAGCCTGGAGAAGTGTAAAGGGGGCGTCCCTCCCGGAGAAGTGTAAGGGGGTCAGGGCCCTCAGCCCCGGAGAAGGGAAAGGGGGTCAGTCCCTAGCCTGGGAAGTGTAAAGGGGTCAGTCCCCAGCCCGGGGAAGGTAAGGTGGCGGTCCCTCAGCCTGGAGAAGTGTAAGGTGGTCAATCCCCCCGCTGGAGAAGGTTAAGGGGGTCAGCCCTCAGCCCGGAGAAGGGAAGTGGTCATCCCCTCACCCGGAGAAGTGTAAAGGGGTCAGTCCCCCCAGCCTGGAGAAATGTAAGGTGGTCAGGGCCCTCAGCCCCGGGAATGTAAGGGGGTCATCCCCCCCCTGGAGTTTACGGTTTTGGGGGGGGCAGTCCCTCAAGGTGAAAAAGTGGGGAAGGGTGGTCTCCCCTAGTGAGAATGTAGGTGGCACTCACTGGAGAAGGGGGGAAGGTGGTCAGGGGGTTTTTGCCTGGAGAAAAGTGAAAAGTTGGGGTAAAAACTTATGCCCCAAAATTTTAAGGGGGTTTCAAAATCCTTTGCCTTGAGAATGTTGAGGTTCACCCTCAACCTGGAAAAAAAGACCTTTTTGTAAGCATGGCAAGGGTCTTTTTCAAAAGGGTGAAAAACAAGAAATTTTAATCCGTAAGTTTTTTAAAGGCTCCCCGTAGAAATACACCGACACGTCATTTCAGTACCCCGTGACTTCAAGGGTTAGGTTTGGAACTTTAAAGGCAACGGGGAAAAGCTCTGGGAAGGGGAACCGTGGGGGGAAAAAATTACCAGGTTTAATCTTACGCTCTAAATATTTTTTAAGGAAAAACACAAATAAAACCCCGGGGGTTGGCAGGGGTTTCTGTCCAAAGGGGTAACCCGAAGGAAAACAAAGCTCTATTTTGGGGGCCCCTACCGGGGGAACAAGGAAAATCTCTGGGGAAACGGCCCAAAAATAAAAAATCAAAAGATGCAAATCTTTTTTCCAAGTTATGTTTTCTGCAACCTATTTGTGGGGAAAAACTCCCGAACAAGATCCAAAGGGGTCTGGGGTGTTCGATTCCTGCTCCAGGAAGATCTTATTTTTATTGAAGCCCCCAGACCCATTAGTGACTTTTGTAATGACCCAAGAATTACTGTTTGAACAGCCGAGTTGGGTACTCCAAGCAGAAGAGTTTACCAGTTAGTTTTCCCACAGTACTAGTGAACGTAGATCTACAGCTAGTTCATGAACACCGGGTTTCACACCCTGGTTGGATCGTTCTGTGAAAAAGCCAGAATGAAAAAATTTTTTTGGGCCCCGTATGGAAATGACTTTCGGATTTTTAAAAAAATGTAGTGTCTGTTGCAGCATAAAGGAATGTCAATGGTCCCCAACCAATCCAAAAGGGACCCAACCCCTAGGACCGTGGGAAAGAGTTTCCTTTATTTTTTAACCCCCAAATTTTAAATGTTCCCTCCAAAGGGAATAAACATTTGTGTGTTTGGAGACCATTTCACCAGATATTGTGGGGTTTTTTTCCTATTGCAGATAAGCTGCAAAAGACATAGCTAAAGCGTTTAAAAAAACGCATTTAACTGCAGGCTACCACCCCCAAAATCCTTAGTAACAGATAATGGAGGTGAAAACCTGAATGAGATTCTTGAAAATTTGTGTACTTTTTTACAAGATCTCAAAAACCACCATTGTTCCTATCATCCTGCCACAATGGGTTGCCGAAAGAAAAAAAGAAAGACTTTATGTCCCGAGCCACTATAACCCCAAAATGAAACTTGGGGTGAAGTTTACCGATGTCCCGTGTGCCCTAAATTTGCTTACAAAGCTTCCATAGGTGATACTCCAATTATGCATTGTTGGGTAGACAAACGTTTTCCCTTGAGTTGTTATTTTACTCCGAAACCCAATTACAACCCTGGATTTCGTAGCAACTGTACCCGCTTAGTCAAAGTGTTTTTAGAAGAATCCGTGAAACACTTCATAAATCAACAGCAGAATTTACAAGAGTCGCAAACACTCGAGCAAAGCCATCCAAAATCAAAGTAGGTTCAAGAGTTATGCTGATTAACTTTAACAAAACGTCTGCAATGCCAAAGCTTGATCAAAAGTTTGTTGGTCCTTATCGAGTAGTTGAACATATCACTGGTAATAAGTATAAGGTTAGAGAGATTAGTACTGGTCAGTATAAAGAATCGCATTTAGATCATATGAAATTAGTATGCGATGTTGAGGATATTGCTACCCAGACTAATGTGACAGACTTTGACAATCCTCCTGATCCTGTACTCTCTACCTCAGATACTCAGTCAGATACTCAACCTGAATGTCGTTACTCCTTGCGTACTCGACAAGTAATGAGAAACCCGCAAAGATCTTTTGTAGATACTCCTTCAGATCTCTCTCAGTCAAGGCATGTGTTAGCCATTGCAGAGGAATTCGATCCTCCCAGAGATGATAACCATTCTGCATATATAAACCACCCTCGCAAATTTGGGGTTTAAATGTATAGTCTGTAAAATTTAGATTCCAGATGAATGAAATTGTCAACGGTGTTGTTTGGTATATTAGCTGATCAGTTGCAGAATTTTCGGTCACGTTCAAATCCGTATCTAAAATTATACATTCTAGATTTAGTGCACCGAATCTGCCTTTCTGTTAAACACTCCTTTGAATATGTTATTCTTCCTCAGAATCCGTAGATGCATGAATACCCAATCGTATCGATCAATAAACCCCATATTGTATAATATTTGTTCTTCTAGTTTGTGTATGCATTACAATGAAACTCATTAGTTAAAACTCTCATACGTTAACACCCTTACCTAAATTAGTTTGTACCATCCTTATTCTAAGTTATATAATGAATTTGTTATTGTTATAGATCAGCCAGATCCACTGCCTGTTTCAAGCCTAATAGTTAGTAGTGATGTCGGACGACATACGTAACTTGACCGAGCTGTCAGCATAAGTTCTGATCCTGTAATTCCCTGTATTATAATAGCATAGCATATTAGTATGCATTCATGTGCTTTAATACGAGACCTTTGTAGGCCCTGTGGCTTTGTTGACGTCACGGGATAAAGATGTGTAAGCTCATACCTCGATACCCCGCGTCTCACTAGGGGCAGGACCATCAGCGACAGGCAGGCACAGGGCTCCATCCCTCATCTCAGTCTGACAATATAGTTACCATCCTACAAGTGTGTCTACCTCCAACCTGCGATATCTCCATTAAAGAACCCTTTACGATACCTCAGCCTGGAGAAGTGTAAGGTGGTCAGTCCCTCAGCCTGGAGAAGTGTAAGGTGGTCAGTCCCTCAGCTGGAAAGTGTAAGGTGTGTCATCCTCACCTGGAGAAGTGTAAGTGGTTCAGTCCTCAGCCTGGAGAAGTGTAAGGTGGTCAGTCCCTCAGCCTGGAGAAGTGTAAGGTGGTCAGTCCTCAGCCTGGAGAAGTGTAAGGTGGTCAGTCCTCAGCCTGGAGAAGTGTAAGGTGGTCAGTCCCTCAGCCTGGAGAAGTGTAAGGTGGTCAGTCCCTCAGCCTGGAGAAGTGTAAGGTGGTCAGTCCCTCAGCCTGGAGAAGTGTAAGGTGGTCAGTCCCTCGGCCTGGAGAAGTGTAAGGTGGTCAGTCCCTCAGCCTGGAGAAGTGTAAGGTGGTCAGTCCCTCGGCCTGGAGAAGTGTAAGGTGGTCAGTCCCTCAGCCTGGAGAAGTGTAAGGTGGTCAGTCCCTCAGCCTGGAGAAGTGTAAGGTGGTCAGTCCCTCAGCCTGGAGAAGTGTAAGGTGGTCAGTCCCTCAGCCTGGAGAAGTGTAAGGTGGTCAGTCCCTCAGCCTGGAGGTCAATATTTAAGACTTCTACTGATTGCAGTTGCAATATATTTAAATATTTTTATAAAAACTTATTTAAAAACATTTCTTTTGCGTTGTAAAAAAAAAAACTCCATTGAAGGTGGATAGTGGAATGTGGAGGATTAATGTCCCACCAGTTTGAGCGTTTTCTAGAGAAATATGGAGAAGTAAAAACTTTCAATGAACTATTTCAAAACCTTGATTATTGCAAAACCTTGAAAAAGAACCAGAGGACTTGAAGTGGATTAGTGTGGTAGTGGTGTTGGTGTGGATGTAGTGGAGTGGTGGTTTCAGTGGTGGTGTGGTGACTTATGGTGGTTAAAAGAGGTGAGTAGTGGTACTTAGTGGTGGTAGTGGTGGAGTGGTGGTTAGTGGTGTCGTGGACTATGGTGGTTAGTGGTGGTGGTGTTGTGTGGTGGTTGTGGTCGGTGATGGTGGCTAGTGGTGGTAGTGGTGGGTAGTGGTGGTTAGTGGTGGTCAGTGGTGGATATGTGGTGGTTAGTGGTGGTGGTTAGTGGTGGTGGTTGTGTGGTGGTTAGTGGTGGTGGTGGCTGTCAGTGTGGGCTAGTGGTGGTGAGTGGTGGTAGTGGTGGTAGTGGTGGTCAGTGAGTGGTAGTGGTGGTGAGTGGTGTAGTGGTGGTATCAGTGTGGTGGTAGTGGCGGTTAGTGGTGGTAGGTGGTTAATGGTGGTGGTTAATGGTGGGTGGTTAAGGTGGTGGTTTAGTGGTGGTGGTTTAGTGGTGGTTGGAAGTGGTGGTAAGCGGTGGTAGTAGTACAGTGGTGGTGGTCAGTGGTGGTGTAAGTGGTGGGTGGTCGTGGTGGTGGTAAGTGGTGGTAGTGGTGGTTAGTGGTGGTGTTAGTGGTGGTTAATGGGTGGGTGGTTTAATGGTGGTGGTAGTGGTGGTTTTAGGTGGTGGTAAGTGGTGGTGTAGTGGGTAAGTGGTGGTAGTGGTGTAGTGGTGGTAGTGGTAAGTGGTGGTGGTTGGTAGTGGCTAGTGGTGGTGGTTAGTGGTGGTAGTGGTGGAGTGGTTAGTGGTGGTAGTGGTTGGTGGTTAAGTGTGGTGGTAGTGGCAGGTGGTGGTTTTTAGTGGGATGGTTGTGAGCTGAGAGACCAGACGACCTTGGTTGAGCTGAGAGGTATGACGGTCGTGGTTTTGAGCTGAGAGATCCAGACCGAGCCTTGGTTGTGAGCTGAGAGACCATACCAAGCCTGGGTTGTGAGCTGAGAGACTAGACCGAGTCTTGGTTGTGAGCTGAGAGACCAGACCGAGCCTTGGTTGTGAGCTGAGAAAACAGACCGAGCCTTGGTTGTGAGCTGAGAGACCAGACCGAGTCTTGGTTGTGAGCTGAGAGGCCAGACCGAGCCTTGGTTGTGAGCTGAGAGACCATACCGAGCCTGGGTTGTGAGCTGAGAGATCAGACAGAGTCTTGGTTGTGAGCTGAGAGACCAGACCGAGTCTTGGTTGTGAGCTGAGACCAGACCGAGCCTTAGTGGTGAGCTGAGAGACCAGACCAAGCCTTGGTTGTGAGCTGAGAGACCAGTCTTGGTTGTGAGCTGAGAGACCAGACCGAGCCTTGGTTGTGAGCTGAGAGACCAGAGTCTTGGTTGGGAGCTGAGAGACTAGACCGAGCCTTGGTTATGAGCTGAGTGACCAGACAGAGCCTTAGTTGTGAGCTGAGAGACTGGACCAAGCCTTGGTTGTGAGCTGAGAGACCAGACCGAGTCTTGGTTGTGAGCTGAGAGACCAGACCGAGCCTTGGTTGTGAGCTGAGAGACCAGATCGAGCCTTGGTTGTGAGCTGAGACCAGACCGAGTCTTGGTTGTGAGCTGAGAGACGAGACCGAGTCTTGGTTGTGAGCTGAGACCAGACCGAGCCTTGGTTGTGAGCTGAGACCAGACCGAGTCTTGGTTGTGAGCTGAGACCAGACCGAGTCTTGGTTGAGAGCTGAGACCAGACCGAGTCTTGGTTGTGAGCTGAGAGACCAGGCCGAGCCTTGGTTGTGAGCTGAGACCAGACCGAAACTTAGTTGTGAGCTGAGAGACCAGGCCGACTCTTGGTTGTGAGCTGAGAGACCAGGCCGAGCCTTGGTTGTGAGCTGAGATACCAGACCGAAACTTGGTTGTGAACTGAGAGACCAGACCGAGTCTTGGTTGTGAGCTGAGAGACCAGACGGAGCCTTGGTTGGGAGCTGAGAGACCAGACCGAAACTTAGTTGTGAGCTGAGAGACCAGGCCGAGTCTTGGTTGTGAGCTGAGAGACCAGACCGATCTTGGTTGTGAGCTGAGAGACCAGACCGAGCCTTGGTTGTGAGCTGAGAGACCAGACCGAAACTTAGTTGTGAGCTGAGAGATCAGACCGAGCCTTGGTTGTGAGCTGAGAGACCAGACCGAGCCTTGGTTGTGAGCTGAGAGACCAGACCGAGTCTTGGTTGTGAGCTGAGAGACCAGACCGAGTCTTGGTTGTGAGCTGAGAGACCAGACCGAGTCTTGGTTGTGAGCTGAGAGACCAGAGGAGACCGAGAGTTACAACCGAGTGCTGAAGACGTTTGTGTGTGTGTGGTGTACTCACCTATTTGTGGTTGCAGGGGTCGAGTCATAGCTCCTGGCTCCTGTGTGTGTGTGTGTGTGTGTGTGTGTGTGTGTGTGTGTGTGTTGTGTGTGTGTGTGTGTGTGTGTGTGTGTGTGTGTATGTGTTGTGTGTGTGTGTGTGTTGTGTTGTGTGTGTTGTGTTGTATGTTGTGTGTGTGTGTGTGTGTTGTGTATGTTGTGTGTGGTGTGTGTGTGTGTGTGTGTTGTGTTGTGTGTGTGTGTAGTTGTGTGTGTGTGTGTGTGGTGTGTGTGTTGTGTGTATGTTGTGTGTGTGTGTATGTTTGTGTGTGTGTGTATGTTGTGTGTGTGTGTGTGTGTGTGTGTGGTGTGTACTCACCTATTTGTACTCACCTATTTGTGGTTGCAGGGGTCGAGTCACAGCTCCTGGCCCCGCCTCTTCGCTGATTGCTACTAGGTCCTCTCTCTCCCTGCCCCATGAGCTCTATCATACCTCGCCTTAAAACTATGTATGGTTCCCGCCTCCACTACGTCACTTTCTAGGCTATTAACGGCCTGACTACTCTATGACTGAAGAAATACTTCCTAACATCCCTTTGATTCATCTGAGTCTTCAACTTCCAATTGTGACCTCTTGTGTCTGTGTCCCTTCTCTGGAACATCCCGTCTTTGTCCACCTTGTCTATTCTGTGCAGTATTTTATATGTCGTTATCATGTCTCCCCTGACCCTCCTGTCCTCCAGTGTCGTCAGGCCGATTTCCCTCAACCTTTCTTCGTAGGACAATCCCCGTAGCTCTGGGACTAGTCTTGTTGCAAACCTTTGCACTTTCTCTAATATCTTGACGTGCTTGACTAGGTGTGGATTCCAAACTGGTGCTGCATACTCCAGTATGGGCCTGACGTAAATGGTATACAGAGTCTTAAACGAATCCTTACTGAGGTATCGAACGCTATCCGTAGGTTTGCCAGGCGCCCGTATGCTGCACAGTTATCTGATTGATGTGCGCCTCAGGAGATATGCTCGGTGTTATGCTCACCCCCAGATCTTTTTCCTTGAGTGAGGTTTGCAGTCTTTGGCCATGTAAACTATATTGTGTCTGCGGTCTTCTTTGCCCTTCCCCAATCTTCATGACTTTGCATTTGGCAGGGTTAAATTCAAGGAGCCAGTTGCTGGACCAGGCTTGTAGCCTGTCCAGGTCTCTTTGTAGTCCTGCCTGATCCTCATCCGATTTGATTCTTCTCATTAACTTCGCATCATCTGCAAACAAGGACACTTCCGAGTCTATCCCTTCCGTTATGTCGTTCACGTATACCAAGAACAGCACAGGTCCTAGGACTGACCCCTGTGGAACCCCACTTGTCACAGGCGCCCACTCTGACACCTAGTCGCGTACCATGACTCGTTGTTGCCTCCCTGTCAGGTATTCTCTGATCCATTGCAGTGCCTTTCCTGTTATGTGTGCCTGATCCTCTAGCTTTTGCAGTAACCTCTTGTGAGGAACTGTGTCGAAGGCCTTCTTGCAGTCCAAAAATATGCAGTCGATCCACCCCTCTCTCTCTTGTCTTACTTCTGTCACCTTGTCATAAAACTCTAGAAGGTTTGTGACACAGGATTTTCCTTCCCTGAAAACCGTGCTGGTTGTCAATTATACACTTGTTTCTTTCCAGGTGCCCCACCACTCTCCTCCTGATGATCTTCTCCATGACCTTGCATACTATACACGTTAGCGATACAGGTCTGTAGTTTAGTGCCTCATGTCTGTCTCCCTTTTTAAAAATTGGGACTACATTTGCCATTTTCCATACCTCAGGGAGTTGCCCAGTTTCAAAAGATGTGTTGAAGATCTTTGTTAATGGCTCACACAATATCTCTGCTCCCTCTTTAAGGACCCATGGAGAGATGTTGTCTGGTCCCACCGCCTTTGAGGTGTCAAGTTCGCATAGCAGCTTCTTCACCTCCTCCTTGGTTATATGTACCTCATCCAGCACTTGCTGATGTGCCCCCCTGTTCTGATTTCCTGGAGTCCTACTGCTTTCCACTGTAAGTACCTCTTTAAATCTTGTGTTGAGCTCCTGACATACCTCTCGGTCGTTTCTTGTGAATTCCCCATCACCCTTCCTCAGTCTGATTACCTGGTCCTTGACTGTTGTTTTCCTCCTGATGTGGCTGTACAACAGCTTCGGGTCAGTCTTTACTTTTAATGCTATGTCATTTTCATATTGTCTCTGAGCCTCCCTTCTTATCTGTGCATATTCGTTTCTGGCTCTTCGGCTGATTTCTTTATTTTCCTGAGTTCTCTGTCTTCTGTACCTTTTCCATTCTATAGTACACCTAGTTTTTGCCTCCCTACACTTTTGGGTGAACCAAGGACTCGTTCTGTTCTTCCCATTATTTCTGTTTCCCTTGGGAACAAACCTCTCCTCTGCCTCCTTGCATTTTGTTGCTACATAGTCCATCATTTCTTGTACTGGTTTTCCTGTCAGTTCCCTCTCCCACTGAATGTCTTGAAGGAAGTTCCTCATGCCTGAGTAGTTCCCCCTTTTGTAGTTTGGTTTTCCCCAGCCTATTCCTGCTACTCTCTCCACTTGGAGCTTAACTATGTAGTCGAAGCACAGAACCACATGATCACTAGCTCCCAGGGGCCTTTCATACATGATACCCTCGATGTCCGAACTATTCATGGTGAATACAAGGTCCAGCCTTGCTGGTTCATCCTCTCCTCTCTCTCTGGTAGTGTCTCTAACATGTTTATGCATGAGGTTTTCCAGTATCACATCCATCATCTTGGCTCTCCATGTTTCGGGACCCCCATGGGGCTCCAGGTTTTCCTAGTCAATCTCCTTGTGATTGAAATCACCCATAACTAGTAACTTTACTCCCCCCATGTGTGCTCTCCTGGCCACCTCGGCTAGTGTGTCGATCATTGCTCTGTTGCTCTCATCGTATTCTTCTCTTGGCCTCCTGCAGTTCTGTGGTGGGTTGTACATTACTGCAATTATCACCTTATGTCCCTCAGACTGGATTGTTTCCTACTAAGTAGTCCCTTTCGCCCATGCCATCCATTCCTTCCATTTTCTCAAAATCCCACTGGTTTTTAACGAGTAGTGCAACTCCTTCCTTCCCCTCTCCTCCCTCTGTCTTTCCTGAGGATTTGGTATCCGGATGGAAAGATTGAATCTGTTATTATTCTGGTGAGTTTTGTTTCTGTGAGTGCTATTATGTCTGGGGATGTCTCTTTGATTCTTTCATGCCACTCCTCATACTTGTTTGTTATTCCATCTGCATTTGTAAACCACACCTTCAACTTCTTTTCTAAGACTGTGGTCTGGGAGGTATATTGGGGTTGGGGAAGTGGGAGACCTGGTAAGGAACTATGGGTTGTTGCTGTGGGGGTGGAATTTGTAATGTAGTGGGTGGGGGCATGGGATGTGGCTTGGGAGTTTTGATTTAGAGTGTTTGGTTGCACTGGGGTTGACCTGGTTGGGAGGCTTCTATAGGAAGTTGTTAGGGAGGCTGTATTTGATCTTCCTGGGTCTGGGATCTCCTGTCTGTCTTCTCCATCCCCTCTCTTTCCTCCTTTCGCCTTTGTACCATCTCTCTCAGTTTCTGCCTTTCTTCTTGTGTTCTGTCGCGGTCGAGATACACCTTCCTGTAGGCCGGCATGTCCCTTAATCGTGCTTTCTCCTGCAGGATCCTGGTCCGAGTCGCTTCTGCCTTGAAGGTCACTTTCACTGGCCGGGTTCTTTTTTTTTACAAACCCCCCTATTCTCCGAAAATTTTCCAGCTGGGTCATGTCGTCTTCTCCTATTGATTTCATGATGCTTTCAATTGCTTTTTTCCCCCCTTGTTTTCTTGCTTCATATGTTTCCCCTTCAACTTCCTGGAGCCCATACACAAAGACTGACCTCATCCTTTCATTCTCCCACTGCATATCCCTGTGTATCCCCTCATTTAATTTGGTTTCCTTCACTGCAGCTTTCCTTTCATCAGTTTCACTGGCTAATGTACTTGGGCTCAGTGGCCTGTCATTTTTCCCTTCTCGGCTTTCCCTGGGCTCTGTTGTTGTCTGTTAGGGCCTCCACATAAAGCTTAGCTCTTTCATTTGCTACAGTCTCCTCTGATAGAGCTTCTCCATGCAGTTGTGCCCCTTCATTCCCTACAGTCCCCTTATTTGTGGCTGAGGTAGCAGTCTCTGTTGTCAATCCCAAAATGTTCTTTAGTTCTTTAGGCTGTTTCAGATTTTTCAATTCCTCTTCTAAACTCTATATCCTAGCTTCTCCTGCTTTGTGTGTGTGTGTGTGTGTGTTTTGTGTGGTGTGTGTGTGTGTGTGTGTGTGTGGTGTGTTGTGTGTGTGTGTGTGGTGTGTTGTGTGTGTGTGTTTGTGTGTGTGTGTATGTTGTGTTGTGTGTGTGTGTGTGTGTGTGGGTGTGTGTGTGTGTGTGTGTGTGTTGTGTGTGTGTGTGTGTGTGTGTGTGTGTGTGTGTGTTGTTTGTGTGTTGGGTTTTTGTGTGTGTGTGTGTGTATGTTTGTGTGTGTGTGTATGTTGTGTGTGTATGTTGTGTGTGTGTGTATGTTGTGTGTGTATGTTGTGTGTGTGTGTATGTTGTGTGTGTGTATGTGTGTGTGGTGTATGTTTTTGTGTGTGTGTGTTGGTTGGTTGTTGTGTGTATGTGTGTGTGTGTGTATGTTTTGTGTGTGTGTATGTTGTGTGTGTGTTAGTTGTTGTTGTGTGTGTATTTGTGTGTGGGTTTGTTGTGTGTGTGTATGTTGGGTGTGTATGTGTTGTTTTGGTGTATGTTGTGGTGGGGTATGTTGTGTGTGGTGGTTGTGTTTTTGTTTTTGTGTATTTTGTTTGGTGGTTTTGTGTGTGTTGTGTTGTGTGTTTTTGTGTTTGTGTATGTTGTGTGTGTGTATTTTGTGTGTGTGTTTTGGGTTTTTGGGGTTTTGGGTGGGGTTATTTTTGGGGTGTTTTTTGTTGGATGGGTGGTGTATTTTTGGTTTTTGGTTAGGTGGGGTTTTTGGGGGGGGGGGGGGGTTGGGGGTGGTGTGTGGGTGTTGTTGTGTGTTGGGGGGAAATTTTTTTGTAGTTTGGGGGTGTTTTGTTTTTGGGTTGTGTGTTTTTGGTGGGGTTTTTGTGTGTTGATGTGTGTGTATTTGTTGGGGGGTGGGTGTTTTTGTGGTGTGTGTATTTGTGGTGTTTTGTTGTGTGTGTATTTTTGTGTGTGTTGTGTTTTTGGTTTGGTTGTGTGTATGTTGGGTGGGGTTTTGGTTTGTGTGTGTGTTGTGGTGTGTATGTTGTGTGTGTGTTTTGGTGTTTGTTGGTGTGTGTTTTTGGTGTTTTTGGGGGGTTGTGGGTTTGGATTTTTGGGTGGTTTTTGTGGTGGGGGGGGTTTTTGGGTTTTTGTGTTTTTTGGTGTGTGTTGTTGTGTTTGGGTTGGGGGGTTTTTTGGGGTTTTTGTGTGGTTGTGTTTGTTTTTTTTGTGTGTTTGATGTTTTGTGTTGTATTTGTGCTTGTATAATTATGTAAAAATCACTGAAATAACCCAGAGTTTTTTGGAAATTTTTCCCCACTGCATTTTTTCCCCTGTTTTTGTTCCTGTCTGTTTTGTTCCTGTCTGTATTTTCCGCTGTATTGTTCCGTATTATTGTTCCGTCTGTTTTGTCCTGTCTGTATTTTCCCCTGTATGTATTGTTCCTGTCTGTATTTTTTCCTGCTGATTGTTTCCTGCTGTATTTCCCTGTAGTTATTGTTCCTGTCTGTATTTGTTCCTGTATGTATTGTTCCTGTCTTATTGTTCCTGTCGTTTTGTTTTCCTGTCGTATTTTTTTCCTGAATGTTTTTGTTCCTGTTATGTATTGTTCCTGTCTGTATTGTTCCTGTCTGTATTGTTCTTTTATGTATTGTTTCCTGTCGTTGTCTGTTGTTTTGTTTGTCTGTAATGTCTGTCTGTATTTTTCTGTATGTATTGTTCCTTTTCTGTATTGTTCCTGTCTGTATTTGTTCCTGTCGTATTGTTCCTGTATGTTTTGTTCCTGTCTGTATTTTTTTCCTGTATGTATGTTCCTGTCTGTATTGTTCCTGTGTGTTTGTTCTGTTGAAATGGGGTTCTGTATGTATTTTTCCTGTCTGTATTGTTCTGCTGTATTGTTTCTGTTGTATTGTTCTGTTGTTTTGTTCCTGTCTTTTATTGTTCTGTATGTTTGTTCTGTTGTATTGTTTCCTGTATTATTGTTTTCTGTCTGTATTGTTCCTGTCGTATTGTTCTGTCTGTGTTGTTCCTGTCTGTATTTTTTCCTGTCTGTATTGTTCCTTGTCTGTATTTTTCCGTCTGTATTTGTTTTTGTATGTATTTTTCTGTCTGTATTATTCCTGTATGTATGTTCTGTCGTTTTGTTCCGTCTGTTTGTTCCTGTCTGTATTGTTCCTGTCTGTATTGTTCCTGTATGTATTGTTCCTGTCTGAAATTGTTCCTGTAGAAATTGTTCCTGTCTTTTATCGTTCCTGTATGTATTGTTCCTGTCTGTATTGTTTCCTGTCTGTGTTTTTCCTGTCTGTATTGTTCTGTCTGTTTGTTCCTGTCGGGTTTGTTCCTGTCTGTATTGTTATTGTCTGTATTGTTCCTGTCTGTATTGTTATTGTCTGTTTTGTTCCTGTCTGTACTGTTCCTGTTGTTTTGTTTCCTGTCTGTATTGTTCTTTTCTGTATTGTTCTGTTGTATTGTTCCTGTCGTATTGTTCATGTCTGTATGTTCTTGTTGTATTGGTTCTGTCTGTATTGTTTCCTGTCTGTATTGTTTTGTCTGTATTTTTTTCTTGTCTGCATTGTTTTGTCTGTATTGTTCCTGTCTGTATTGTTCCGGGTGTATTGTTCTTGTCTGTATTGTTTCCTGTCGTATTGTTCTGTGTATTGTTCTTGTCTGTATTGTTCCTGTCTGTATTGTTCTTTTTCTGTTTGTTTTGTCTGTATTGTTCTTGTCTGTATTGTTCAGTCTGTATTGTTTTGTCTGTATTGTTCTGTCTGTATTGTTCCTGTCTGTATTGTACCTGTCTGTATTTTTTGTCTGTTTTGTTCGGGTCTGTTTGTTCTTGTCTGTATTGTTCTTGTCTGTATTTTCTTGCTGTATTTTCTTGTCTGTATTGTTCCTGTCTGTATTTTTTCTTGTCTGAAATTGTTCTGTCTGTATTTTTTTCCTTTTGTTTGTCCCTTTGTCTGTATTGTTCTTGTCTGTTTGTTTCTGTCTGTATTGTTTTGTCGGGTATTGTTCTTGTCTGTATTGTTCTTGTTGTATTGTTCTTGTCTGTATTTGTTCTTGCTGTATTGTTCCTGTCTGTATTGTTCCTGTTCTGTATTGTACCTGCTGTATTGTTCTTGTCTGTATTTGTTCCTGTCTGTATTGTTCTTGTCTGTTTTGTTCCTGTCTGTATTGTTCTGTCTGTATTTTACCTGTCTTGAATTTGTTTTTGGGCTGTATTGTTCCTGTCTGTATTGTTTCTTTTTGTCTGTATTGTTCCTGTCTGTATTATTCCTGTATGTATTTTTTCCTGTCTGTATTGTTTTTGTCTGTATTGTTCCTGTCTGTATGTTTTGTCTGTATTGTTCTTGTATGTATTGTTTCCTGTCTGTATTATTCCTGTATGTATTTGTTCTGTCTGTATTGTTTCCTGTCGTATTTTTTTCTGTCTGGATTGGTTCTTGTCTGTATTGTTCTTGTATGTATTGTTCCTGTATGTATTGTTTCTTGTCTGTTTTGGTTCCTGTTGTATTGTCCTGTTGTTTTGGTTCCTGTCTGTATTGTACCTGTTGTATTGTTCTTGTTGTATTGTTCCTGTCTGTATTGTTTATTGTCTGTATTGGGTTCTTGTCTGTATGGTTCCTGTCTTATTTGTTCCTGTCTGTATTGGGTTCCTGTTTTGTATTGTTCGTATGTATTGTTCCTGTCTGTATTGTTCCTGTCTGTATTGTTCCTGTCTGTTTGTACTGTCTGTATTGTTTTTGTCTGTTTTGGTTCCTGTCTGTATTGTTTTTGTCTGTATTGTTCTGTTGTTTTTCCTGTATGTATTGTCCTTTTCTGTATTGTTCTTGTCTGTTTTGTTCCTGTCTGTATTAGTTTTGTCTGTATTGTTCTTGTATGTATTGTTCCTGTCTGTATTATTCCTGTATGTATTGTTCCTGTCTGTATTGTTCCTGTCTGTATTGTTCCTGTCTGTATTGTTCTTGTCTGTATTGTTTTGTTGTATTGTTCCTGTATATATGTTTTTGTCTGTATTGTTCCTGTCTGAATTGTACTGTCTGTATTGTTTCCTTTGTTGTATTGTACTGTCTGTATTGTTCTTGGGTCTGTATTGTTTCGTCTGTATTGTTCTTGTCTGTTTTGTTTCTTGTCTGTATTGTTCCTGTCGTATTTGTTCTGTCTGTATTGTTCCTGTCTGTTTTGTTCCGGGTATGTATTGTTCCTGTCTGTATTTTTTCCTGTCTGTATTTTTTCTGTCTGTATTGTTCCTGTGTATTGTTTCTTGTCTGTATTGTTCCTGTCTGTATTGTTCCTGTGATGTATTGTTCCGTCTGTATTGTTCCTGTCTGTATTGTTCCTTTGTGTTTTGTTCTTGTCTGTATTGTTCCTGTCTGAAATGTCCTGTCTGTATTGTTTTTGTCTGTATTGTTCCTGTCTGTAATTGTCTTGTCTGTATTGTTCCGTCGTATGTTCTTGTCTGTATTGTTCATGTCTGTATTTTTCCCTGTCTGTATTGTTCCTGTCTGAAATTGTTCTTGGTCTGTATTGTTCCTCTGTATTGTTCTTGTCTGTATTTTTCCTGCCTGTATTGTTCTTGTCGTATTGTTCCTGCTGGTATTGTTCCTGTCTGTATTTGTTCCTGCCCTGTATTGTTCTTGAATGTATTGTTCCTGTCTGTATTGTTCCTGTCTGTATTTTCCTGTCTGTATTTTCTTATCTGTATTGTTCCTGTTCGTATTGTTCCTCTTTTGTTCCTGTCTTATTGTTCTTGTCTTATTTTTTCCTGTCTGTATTGTTCTTGTCTTTATTGTTCCTGTCTGAAATGTTTCCTGTTGTATTTTTCTTATCTGTATTGTTCCTGTTTCGTATTGTTCCTGTTTTAAATTGTTCCTGTCTGTTTTGTTCTTGTCTGTTTTGTTCCTGTCTGTATTGTTCTTGTCTGTATGTTCCCTGTCTGTATGGTTCTTGTCTGTATTGTTTCCTGTCTGTAATGTTTTTTGTCTGTTTTGGGTTCCTGTCTGTATTGTTCTTGTCTGTATTGTTCCTGTCGTATTGTTCCTTTGTATTGTTCCTGTCTGTATTGTTTTTTGTCTGTATTGTTCTTGTATGTATTGCCCCCCTGTCTGTATTTTTCCTGTATGTATTGTTCCGTCTGAATTGTTTCTTGTCTGTATTGTTTTCCTGCTGTATGTTCTTGTCTGTAATTGTTTCTTGTATGAAATTGTTCCTGTCTGTATTATTCCTGTATGAATTGTTCCCTGCCTGTATTTGTTCCTGTCTGTAATTTGTTCCTGTCTGTATTGTTCTTGTCTGTATTGTTCTTGTATATTTTTCCTGTATGTAATTTTTTCTGTCTGTATTGTTCCTGTCTGTATTGAAACCTGTCTGTATTGTTCCTGTCGTATTGAAACCTGTCTGATTGTTTTGTCTTAATTGTTCCTGCTGTATTGTTCTTGCTGTATTGTTCTTGTCTGAATTGTTCCTTTCTGTATTGTTCCCTGTTTTGAATTGTTCCTGTCTGTATTGTTCCTGTATTATTGTTCCTGTCTGTAATTGTTCCTTCCTTATTGTTCCGGGTCTGTATTTGTTTCCTGTGTATTGTTCTTGTCTGTATTGTTCCTGTCTGTATTGTTCCTGTCTGAAAAATTGTTCCTGTATGTATTGTTCCTGTCTGTATTGTTTCCTGTCTGTATTTTTCCTGTCGTATGTTCCTGTGTATTGTTCTTGTCTTATTGTTCTGTCTGTATGTTCCTGTCTGTATTTGTTCTGTTGTATTGTTCCAGTCTGTATTGTACTTGTCTGTATTGTTCCTTGTCTAAAATTTTCTTGTCTGTATTGTTCATGTCTGATTGTTCCGTCTGTATTGTTCCTTTCTGTAATTTTCTTGTCTGTTTTTTTCCCTTGTCGTATTGTTCTTTGTCTTATTGTTCCCTGCTGTATTGTTTTTTGTCTGTATTGTTCGGTCTTATTGTTCCTGTCCTGTATTGTTCCTGCTGTATTTGTTCTGGTCTGATTGTTCTTGTATGTATTGTTTCCTGTCTGTATTGTCTGTCTGTATTTTCCTGTCTGTATTGTTCTTATCTGTTATTGTTCTGTTCGTATTTTTCCTGTCTGTATTGTTCCTGTTGTATTTTCTTGTCTGTATTGTTTCCTGTCTGTATTGTTCTTGTCTGTATTTTCTGTCTGTATGTTCCTGTCGTATGTTTCTTATCTGTATTGTTCCTGTGATTGTTCTCGTTGTATTGTTCCTTGTCTGTATTGTTCTTGTCTGTATTGTTCCTTCTGATTGTTTTGTCTGTATTGTTCCTGTCTGTATTGTTCTTGTTTTGTATTTTTTCCTGCCGTATTGTTCTTGTCGTATTGTCCTGTCTGTATGTTCTTGCTTATTGTTCGTCTGATTTTCCTTCTGATTGTTCCTGTCTGTATTGTCTTGTCTGTATTGTTCTGTCTGTATGTTCTTTCTGTATTGTTCCTGTCTGTATTGTCTTGTCTGTATTTTTCCCTGTCTGTATGTTCCCTGTCGTATTGTCCTGTCTGTAATTGTTCTTGTTTGTATTTTCCTGCCTGTTTTCCCTTCCGTCTGTATTTTCTTTGTCTTTATTGTTCTTTCTGTATTTTCCTGTCTGATTTTTCCTGTCTGTATTGTTCTTTGTCTATTGTTTCTTGTCTGTATTGTTCCTGTCTGTATGTTCCTGTCGATTGTTCTTGCCCTGTATGTTCCTGTCTGTATTGTTCTTGCTTTTATTTTCTTTCTGTATTGTTCCTGCCCTGTATTGTCCTGCTGTATTGTTCTTTCTATATGTTCCTGTCTGGATTGTTCCTTCGTATTGTTCCTGCTGTATTTTTCTTGTCTGTATTGTTCCTGTCTGCAATTGTTTCCCTGTCTGTATTGTTCCTGGATGTACTGTACCTTTATTGTACCTGTCTGTATTGTTCCCTGTCTGTATCTTCCTGTCTGTATTTTTCCTGGCTGTATTGTTTTTGGGTCTGTATTGTTCCTGTATGTATTGTTCCTGTCTGTATTGTTCCGTCTGTATTTTTCCTGTCTGTATTTTTCCCCTGTTTTGTATTTTCCTGTCTGTATTGTTCCTGTATGTACTGTACTTATTTTTTTTGTACTTGTTGTATTTGTTCCTTTTCTGAAATTGTTTCTTGTCTGTATTGTTCCTTTGCCTTTTATTGTTCCTTCTGTATTTTTTTCCTTTTATGTAGGGGTACTTATATTGTACCTGTCTGTATTGTTCCTGTCTGTATTGTTCCTGTCTGTATTGTTCCTGTCTGTATTGTTCCTGTATGTACTGTACTTATATTGTACCTGTCTGTATTGTTCCTGTCTGTATTGTTCCTGTCTGTATTGTTCCTGTCTGTATTGTTCCTGTCTGTATTGTTCCTGTCTGTATTGTTCCTGTCTGTATTGTTCCTGTCGTGTTTTTTGTTTCTGTCGGGTATTGTTTCCTGTTGTATTGTTCCTGTCTGTATTGATCCGTCTGTATTGTTCCTGTCTGTATTGTTCCTGTCTGTATGTTCTGTCTGCATGTTTCTGTCTGTTTGATCCTGTCTGTTTTGGTTCCTGTCTGTATTGTTCCTGTCTGTATTGTTCCTGTCTGTTGTTCCTGTCAGTTATTGATCCTGTCGTTTTGTTCCTGTCTGAAATTGATCTGTCGTAATTGTTCCTTCTGTTTTGTTCCTGTCGGGTATTGTTCTTTTGTATTGTTCTGTCTGTTTTGGGTTCGGGTCTGTATTGTTCCTGTCTGTATTGATCTTTGATTTTTCCTGTCTGTATTGTTCTGTCTGTATTGTTCCTGTCTGTATTTGATCCTGTCTTGTATTGATCCTGTCGGGTTTTGTTCTGTCTGTATTGATCTGTCTTTTTATTTGATCCTGTCTGTATTGTTCCTGTCTGTATTGTTCCTGTCTGTATTGTTCCTGTCTGTATTGATCCTGTCTGTATTGTTCCTGTCTGTATTGTTCCTGTCTGTATTTTTTCCTGTCGGGTATTTGTTCCTGTCTGTATTGATCCTGTCGTTTTGGGCTCCTGTCTGTATTGTTCCCGTCTGTATTGTTCCTGTCGTATTTTCGGTGGTATTGTTCCTGTGTGTTTTGTTCTTGTTCTGTATAGTTCCTGTTGTATTTGTCCTGCTGTATTGATCCTGTCTGTATTGTTCTGTCTGTATTGTTCCTGTTGTATTGTTCCTGTCTGTTTTGTTCCTGTCTGTATTTGCTCCTGTATGTACTGTACTTATATTGTTCTGTCTGTATTTTCCTGTCTGTCTTGTTCTGTATGTTGTACTTATATTGTACCTGTCTGTATTGTTCGTCTGTATTGTTCCGTTTGGTATTGATCTGTCTGAAATTATTCCTGTCTGTATTGTTCCTGTCTGTTTGTTCTGTCTGTATTGTTCTTGTATTTTATTGTTCCTGTATGTACGGGTACTTATATTGTACCTGTCTGTATTGTTCTGTCGGTATTGTTCTGTCTGTATTTTTTCCTGTATGAAATTGGGTTCTGTATGTACTGTACTTATATTGTACCTGTTGTATTGTTCTGTCTGTAATTGTTCCTGTCTGTATTGTTCTGTTGTATGTTATATCTGTATTTTTCATGTCTGTATTGTTCCTTCTGTATTTTTCCCTGTCTGTATTGTTCATGTCTGTATTTTTCATGTCTGAATTCTCCTGTCTATATTGTTCCTGTCTGTATTGTTCCTTTTGTGTATTGTTCCTGTCTGTATTGTTCCTGTCTGTATTGTTCTGTCGTGTGTTCATGTCTGAATTTTTTCCTGTCTGTATTGTTCCTGTCTGTATTGTTCCTGTCTGTATTGATCCTGTCTGTATTGTTCCTGTCTGTATTGTTCCTGTCTGTATTGTTCCTGTCTGTATTGTTCCTGTGTATTGTTCCTGTCTGTATTGTTCCTGTCTGTATTGTTCCTGTTTGTATTGATCCTGTCTGTATTGTTCCTGTCTGTATTGACCCTGTCTGTATTGTTTCCTGTCTGTATTGTTCCTGTCTGTATTGATCCTGTCTGTATTGTTCCTGTCTGTATTGATCCTGTCTGTATTGTTCTTGTCTGTATTGTTCCTGTCTGTATTGTTCCTGTCTGTATTGATCCTGTCTGTATTGTTCCTGTGTATTGTTCCTGTCTGTATTGTTCCTGTCTGTATTGTTCCTGTCTGTATTGTTCCTGTCTGTATTGTTCCTGTCTGTATTGTTCCAGTCTCTATTGATCCTGTCTGTATTGTTCCGTTGTATTTTTTCCTGTCTGTATTGTTCCTGTCTGTAGGGTTC
>NW_026468216.1:0-12447 GCF_026875155.1 Cherax quadricarinatus | reverse complement strand
AGCTCTGTGAAGGGTACTTAGCTCTGTGAAGACCTGTTTGTGTCTCTCTGTAAATCTGACCGGGTCTCTTTCTGAGAACTTTACCAGAGCTGAAAAGAAGAGCTTGGGGGGCCCTAATGGGATACGGCGATTTAAGGAGGAGACAAGAGGATTTCGTGTAATCTCCGGTTGGAGCCCCGGTTTAAAAGGGGGGAAAACTTGGCCCAGGGCCGGGCAACAGGAACCAAGCTGAGGACAAGAAGCTTTTGGGAGGGGAGAAAAAACGAGAAACCAAAGACTACTTGGAAACTTCCAAACCCTTTTTCGGTGCTACCTGACGAATGGGGGTGTTTACGGGGAATCCACAAGGGCCAAAAAGGGAAAGCATTGGCAGAGTGAATGAGACATCCCAAAAAAACCCCCAATGAAGCCTCGAGAAATCTTGACGAATCCACAAGTGAAGGTGTAGTCTACCAAACAATGTGAGTCGATACTGGGAACATCACGAAACGTCCCCAAAGGGAAGGGGTAAAAAATTGTTGTTTTTGGGGGATACCCAGTTGGTCATGGATGGGGATTCTGCTTGAAGGATAGGGGGTAAGGCAGAGGTGTGTTTTCCTGGGGCTGGGATGAAGGATTTGTTAGCCGTCTGGATGACTTTAGAGGGGTAAGGGAGTGTTTTTTTTTTTAGTTTAATATGTTTATTATCCCCCCCCATACCCACCCTGTAGGGGGTAGTCAAAAGATTACAGGGTCTAATTGGTCCAGGGACTGGACTCCAAAGTTTTGATAGCTAGCAAGTTACAGAGGGAATGAATTCACAAATTTTCAAAGGGAATGAAATCCAGGTAGGGTTTTACAATATGACAAGTTACAAAAGGGATTAACAGATTATGAGGACACAATGGGGCCAGGGACTGGGCCCCCCAAATTTTGATGCTGAACTAGGTACAAGGAATGAACCACAAGTTACAAAGGTAAAGAATACTGTTAAAAAGGTTACTTGCGTTTTTACATGGCTCAAACATGAACAAATTTTGAGTAATGGGCAATTCACACTTCCCACCCGGTACAAATGTATGATTATTGGTGCAAATTTGTTGTTGAGTCACACACACACACACACACACACCCACACACACCACACAAAACACACACCCCACACCACAACCCCCAACCACACACACCCACCACCCCACACACACCACACCACATACACATACACACGCACACACAAACACACAAAACACACACGCACACACACACGGGGAAAGGGGACTCGACCCCTGAAATCTAAACTGGGTGAGGCACACACACACCCACACACACACACAACACACACACACACACACACACCACACACAACACAACACCACACACCCCACACCCAAACACAAAACACACAAACACACACACACACACACACACAAACACACAAACACCACCCCACCACACAAACCACCACAACACACACACACACACACACACAACAAAACACCACACACAAAACACACATGCACATTGGGGTAATACTTTATTTCGTAGAAAGTCAGGGTATTTCCCCAAAAAGGTTGAAATTAAAACCCCTGGGGATAAATTATTAGCCATTTCTTGAAAAAAACTTCTGAGTAGTTTTTTCAAAATTCTTTAAATTTTTATCGCACCCAGTACATAATGCGCAGGGTGTGACAATGATTGGCAAAAGTTTACTTTTTCGTTTGGTCTACATGGTGGGGGTGTTTTTAACCTGCCAAAGATACTTGAAAACCCACCGGGCCGGGCGTAGTGACACCCAAAGAGTCTGCTTATTTTGTTGGGATGCCCTGAATGTGGCTCCTCCTGCATGTGAAGAGATAGAGGGATCATGGGGAATCTCCCTGAGCCTTAAGTCCAAAAAAAAATTCATTTTTAAAGTTTTTTTCGTATTATTGTTCTCAAACACTACCTGACAACCAAGATTGAAAATCTACCCCTTTTTGAAAGCATACAGCTTAGCAATTTACATTCTATCTGCATCTAAGCCCATGGGGAATGGAATCCCGCATGTCACTCTGCTAAACTGTCCAAAATCCTACCTTACCTGTTCTGGCTTCGACACAAGCATGCCACAATTTATGCTTAATGGTTGAGAGCATTTATGGATGAAGAAAATCAGTTACAATTAAACTGTAAATCTTTGATACATAGATGCATTTCAGTGCAAAGGAGTATGGCAAACAGCTGTTAAAGGGTAAAGGCCCAATTATTGATGCGTGCTCCAGAGATAAGGGGACAACTTTATCGTCTCGTGCTGGAGGCAACGATGTTGGCAGATGTAGGAGGGGGCCCTGATTAGCGGGTATGGGTCAGCAATAGAGAAATTAGGGGGGGGGGGTGGGAAACCTTTTATATGGGGTTTTTTGCCAAGGGAGAGTTGGAAATGAATGGTTGTCCGGGAAATTTGGGTCAATTGGGCGGGACAAATACGTAAGGAAAAGCGGGGTAAATTCATTGACAAGGGACCTCTTTTTTGGGCAGAGATGGCATGTATGCGGGATGGGGTTACTTTTGGGTTTTGGGGTGGGAGCACGGGCCAACGCATTTTGAGGGAGCTGTTAGGTCTTTAAATTAGGAATAGTTAGTGGTAGGGGGTTTTCGGGAAACATGAAGTCCCAGTGTAGTAATATGATCTGGGAGAACTATAATGGAAAAAATGGGTGGATTTGGGAAAGCCGGGGGAACTAGTGACAAGGACGTAATAGGTTTAGTGAATAACAGAAAGGAGTAGGAGGGGAAAGAGAAAGGAGGGCCTTAAAATTATTACACAAATAGCGTAATGCTGGAATAAGATGGGGCGAAATGGACCGGTTGCTGTGCAGGGAGCATTGATGTATTTGCCTTAACTGAGGGGTGGTTCAATAGAAAAAAACGGGACATGCCCGCTGAAGGACTACAAGGTTTCAAATTTTCCCAAATAGACAGAAGTATCGGGAAGGGGGGTGGGGGTGGCCTGTATGTCCGAGATCGCTTGAACTGTTGCATAAAAGCGGGTATTAAAACTTAAGTAAAAAAACGAGTCTGTTTGGATAAATTTTAAGGGGACATGAAAATTGATTTTAGGTGTGAATACCGTCCCCAAACTTAATAGGGATCAAGGGAAACTACTAGGGGGAAATTGTTAAGGCCACAAAGACGATAAAAGTAGTAATTCTAGGGACTTTAACTTTTGTCATATTGATTGGGGTTTCTTGACTGGGGGAAATTTTGAATCAAACGACTTTTTGAAATATTCAGGGTTGTTTTTTGAAGCAGATTGTGACAGAGCCTACAAGGGAAAAAAATTTTCTTGATTGGTTTTTGGGAAACAGGAAAAACCCTTTTAATAATTTAGAAATTACAGAAGAACTCGGCAAAGCGATCACAATCAATTACCTTTTGCATTTAATGGAAGTATGTGTGGAAAAAATTGAGTACTGGCCCAGATTTTCGCTTTGCGATTAAATGGGCTTGAGAAATTTATATCTTGGATGGGTAAAGAAAAGAGCTTCAGAATGACAGCTTTCTTTAAAACATACATGCTGCCCAAAGGCATTTACCCATATAAGGAAATTTGATCGAATAGAAATGACCCCAAAAGGTGAAAAATGGCTCAGGTCTTTTAGGACAGAAAAAAAAAAAATTTTAGGGGCACAAAAAAGGGAGGGTCATTTTTGAATCGGTTATTGACATTAAGAGGGACGTTTAAAAAAGGGGATAAGCTAAAGGGGGCTTGAAGTTAAAGTTGCAGGGATTCGAAACTAACCCAAAAAGTTTTTCCAGGTTTATAGAACAAAAGTTGAGATAAGATAGGTCCAATTTTTTAAAAAACTCGGGCATCTCACTGACAAGGGAAGAAATGTGCTCATTCCAAAATTATTTTTTTCTCAGGTTTTACCCAGGAAAACAATGACAATATCCCAGTAACTAATTTTTTTTGTGGGCCCCGATGATGAAAAATTAGCAATATCACAGTCACTTTCCGAATTTGGTTTTCAAAAAAAGACAGCGGGTTAAAGCAAAATAAATCCCCGGGCCCTGCTGAATGTTTTTAAGGGTTTTTTAAAGGTTTTAAAATGGAACTTTATGAACCATTGACTAATTTTTTTTTTCTCTTCAAACGGTGTAGTGTCTGTATGGGAAGGGGGCAAATTGAATTTCCCTTTTTTTAAAGCAGGTGACAAGTCGTTCCGTCAAATTCCCCCCAATAAGGCTGACCCAATTGTAGGAAAATTACTAGGTAAATTATAGCTGAGATTTAAGAACCCCATCTCGATAACATGCCTGTTTAAATATACTCCTGGATTCACAAAGGGGCCGGGCCGTTCCTGCCAAACTAATATATTAACTTTTTCAGAAAGTTTTTGAGGCCGTTGATCATGATAAAGAATTCGTATTGTTTTTTGTTTTTAAAAGGCTTTGATGAGTCCCGACCAGAGACTGTTAAAAAAAGGGGCAGTTCAGGGCACTGGGGAAAAAAAGTGCTGTCATGTATGGAAAAGCAGAGAGTTTTGTTTAAAAAAGGGTTTAAAACCCGAGTGGGGATCTGTAACAAGTTTAAAATATAATCGCCCTTGAAAAGGGGATTCTAGTGATATGAGAAAATTCGCCGATGACAAAAGATAGGTAGGATAATTTATTCAAACGTAGATGTTAGGGAACTTCGGAGGATTTTGACAAACTTTTCTTGGTCAGAAAAGTGGCGATGCAGTTTAATGTAGAAAATGCAAGGTTCTGAGCTCGGGAGTGTCCATAACCCCAGCCCTTTTAAATTAAATAATGTAAACTTAGCCATACAATTGCAAAAAGGATTGGGGGGGATGGGGAGCAGAACCTTAGACCAAAACAGCAATGCCTAAGCGTACGTATTAGGCAAAAAGATTATTGGGTCTAAAAGCATAGAAAACAAAAAGAATGCAGTGTAATATATACAGACTTTGCAAAAGCCTTCACAAGTGTGACCATGGGGTAATAGCGCACAAAATGCTGCTAAAGGAAAAACAGGAAAAGTTGGGCGATGGGCTAAATTTCCCATAAAAGAACACAGGGTAGTCGTCAAAGAATAAAGTCCGAGGGAGCTACGTTGAAAAGGCTCTGTTCCAAAGACAGTACTCGCTCCCATCTTGGTTCCCCATTCATATCCGACATAGACAAGGGTGTCAGCCACAGCACCGTGTCTTCCTTTGCAATGACACCCGAACTGCATGACATGTCTTCCCTTGCAGACATGCAAAGGCTCCCGGGGGATCAACCCCAAAACTTTCAGTGGGCTGCAGAAAACAAATGAAGTTCAACATGAGAAATTCAATTACATATATGGTAAACACGAGGAAAATTTAAAACTTATCAAGTACAAAACAAATTTGGCCAAAAATTTTAGCGAAACATCAACGTCAAAGCCTGGGGTGATCATGTGGAGGGTCTCACCTTCAAGGACCAAAACATTGTTTCAATTGCATCTGCAGAAAAAAACAGGATGGATAATGGGCCCTTAAAAATTGGGGGGGCCAAGCCCATGATGACACCTTCGGGCACTTTTTCTATTGGCTGGAATATTGCTCCCCAACTAACAGCCCTTTCAAGGCAGGTGAAATTGCTGACCTGAAAATGTACAGGAACCTTTCACGGCCCCGCATAACGGAGATAAAACACCTAAATTACGGGGAGCATTTGAGGTTCCTAAACCTGTTTTCCGTGGAAAACGCGGGGCGGGAGAGAACATGATTATATACACCTGGAAAATCCTAGGGGATAGTACCGAACTTGCACACGAAAATCACTCACTACAAAGAAAAAGACTTGGTAGGGCGATGCAAAATCCCCCCCAATGAAAACGGGGTGCATAGCACGTTAAGGACCATACAATGTGTCAGGGCCCGAGACTTTTCAACTGCCTCCCAGCATACAAAAGGGGGGATTCCCAAACAGCCCTGGTCTTTTTTAGTTAGTTTAATTGTTTTTTAGCACCCCTACCCATCCTTGGGGGCGGTATAAAAAGATTACAGAGGTACATAATGGTCCGGGACGGACTCCAAAGTTTGACGCTGAGAAATTTCAGAGGAAAAGAACTCAAAATTTACAAGGAATGAATCAAAATTTTACAAAGGAAAGAATACAATTTACAAAGGTAATGCCCAGGTAAGTCGGGTCACAACATGAAAAGGGTTCAAAGGTATTTACAGATTACAAAGGTACGAAATGGGTCCAGGGACTGGGCCCCAAAGTTTTGATAGCTGAACTGGGTAAAAGGTAATGAGCATCTTAAAGCGGGCACTTGACAAGCACCTAAAGTCGGTTCCGCCCCAGCCGGGCTTGGCTCGTCGTTGGTTTTTTGCGTGCACCCAGCAGAACACCGGGTTGATCGGGCTTGACCCCAGGGGGCTGGTAAAACCCGGGCCGGGGGCTTTGACCCCGGAACTTCTCCAGGTAAAACTGGTTTTATCAAGAAGTGTAGCAACAGAAGTCCGGGTTATATGCGTTTTAAAATCATTAGTAAGGCCCCCCTAGATTATGCAGCCAGTTCCTATTACAGAATGGACAAATTCAGTTTTAGAATGACTAAGATTAATTTGATTTTGCCCCCGAAAGGCAGTTTATTGTGCCCCCAATCCATCCTTTTGGGGGTTTTAGGCGAGAGCTATGGTACCAAAAGGCCTAGGAACTGGGCCCCCAAAGGGTTAACAGGAATTTTTTGGGATTAATAGCTAATATCTTAGTTCACTTATCTTTAAAAGCAAATTTAGGAAATTTGTTAGTATTCGGGTTCTTTTTTTCATTAATAAGATATCTTGACTTTTCCAAGGTTTTTATATGTCGTTCTGTACCTCAATAATGGACAATTAAGCACAGGTGTTCAAAAGAGTGAACCATATGCTGACACATTTTACTTTTTTTTGATCATTGGTGTCTCCCAAACTCCCAGAAGTACTTTAACAAGCCTAACCCTGGCCACTACAACATCGTCGTCTGTTCACATTGCAAGTTGCTCATAAACTATTATCTACGTTAGTTATCTTGGGGGTTATAGATTACTCAGGCTTAAAATTGCATTCCTATAACAATCTTTTCATTTTTTTATTTCCTCCTTAGTATTCCAATGCTAGAAGTTATCCATTATACTTTCCTTTGGGTACTCTTTTTGGGCAACTTAAATTTTTATCATGAAGAGTAGTCCAATGTGTGTGGGATCCTAGCAATTGACTTTTAACTCCTTTGTCCCAATTTTTTTGGTATCTTTCCTGCTTCTCCAATGGCATGTTGTTGGAGTCATTATACGAGTAAAGGCCTTCAATATGACATAAAATCAGAATGATGATAGGTAAAGCTTAGTTATAGGTTAGCTTTAGCGCCATTAGGTTTTGAAAAACAATTCAGTTTGCAGGTAGACGCCCATTTTAAAATTCTTAGCCTAACTCAACAAATTTTTTATCGTTTTTTAACTAGGGGGTGGCAAAAAAGGCAATGCAGCCCTCCCAGAAGACCCCGTTTGATCCATCTGTATATGACTTGTGATAACTTATTACTACCAGCTAGTGGAAATTTATTCTTGAGCAGTTGCTCTAACAAGGGGATCAAAGGAGGGATTACTAGCAATGAGCTTCTTGGGAGGGACTTGCGGGTTTGTGATGTTAAATGAAAACATTTCCCTGGGGGGTGAAAAGCTCTTGTTGCCCACGTGATACATTCATGAGGGGTTTAAAATTAATGCAATTTACGTTTTTCACAATCCCTTTAGTCTGTGTGTATTTACTTAGACATTGGTAAGTTCATTGTGACAATCTGGTTCTTTTTTAAATTTAAAACCGAGTACCTGGGTTTACCTGGGAGTTCCCGGGGGTCAACGCCCCTGCGGCCTGGTCTGTGACCAGGCCTCCTGGTGGATCAGAGCCTAATCAACCAGGCTGTTGCTGCTGGCTGCACGCAAACCAACGTACGAGCCACAGCCCGGCTGATCAGGAACTGACTTTAGGTCTTGTCCAGTGCCAGCTTGAAGACTGCCAGGGGTCTGTTGGTAATCCCCCTTATGTGTGCTGGGAGGCAGTTGAACAGTCTCGGGCCCCCTGACACTTATTGTATGGTCTCTTAACGGCTAGTGACACCCCGCTTTTCATTGGGGGGATGGTGCATCGTCTGCCAAGTCTTTTGCTTTCGTAGTGAGTGATTTTCGTGTGCAAGTTCGGTACTAGTCCCTCTGGGATTTCCAGGTGTATATAATCATGTACCCTCTCCCTCCTGCTTCCAGGGAATACGGGTTTAGAAACCTCAAGCGCTCCCAGAAATTTGAGGTGTTTTATCTCCGTTATGCGCGCCGTGAAAGTTCTCTGTACATTTTCTAGGTCGGCAATTTCACCTCCCTTGAAAGGTGCTGTTAGGGCAGCAATATCCAGCCTAGATAGGACAAGTGACCTGAAGAGTGTCATCATGGGCTTGGCCTCCCTATTTTGAAGGTTCTCATTATCCATCCTGTCCATTTTCTAGCAGATGCGATTGATACAATGTTATGGTCCTTGAAGGTGAGATCCTCCGACATAATCACTCCCAGGTCTTTGGACGTTTGGTGTTTCGCTCTATTTTGTGGCCGAAAATTTTTTTTGTACTCTGATGAAGATTAATTTCCTCATGTTTACCCTAACTGAGTAATTGAAATTTCTCATCGTTGAACTTCATATTGTTTTCTGCAGCCCCCTGAAAGATTTGGTTGATGTCCGCCTGGAGCCTTGCAGTGTCTGCAAAGGAAGACCCCTGTCATGCAGATTCGGGTGTCATCTGCAAAGGAAGACACGGTGCTGTGGCTGACATCCTTGTCTATGTCGGATTTTGAGGATGAGGGAAAAGAGGTACTGTGCCTTGTGGAACAGAGCTTTTCACCGTAGCTGCCTCGGACTTTACTCTGTTGACGACTACTCTCTGTGTTCTGCTTTGTGAGGAAATTATAGATCCATCGACCGACTTTTCCTGTTATTCCTTTAACGCGATTTTTGTGGCTATTACGCCATGGTCACACTTGTCGAAGGCTTTTGCAAGTCTGTATATATTACATCTGCATTCTTTTTGTCTTCTAGTGCATTTAGGACCTTGTCGTAGTGATCCAGTAGTTGAGACAGACAGGAGCGACCTGTTCTAAACCCATGTTGCCCTGGGTTGTGTAATGATGGGTTTCTAGAGGGGTTTGGTGATCTTGCTTCTTAGGACCCTTTCAATGATTTTTATGATAGGGGATGTTAGTGCTATTGGTCTGTAGTTCTTGCTGTTGTTTTAACTGCCCCTTTGTGGTGGGCTATGCCCTGTTGTTTTTAGAAAACTGAGGACGACCCCCGTGTCCATGCCCCCTCTCCATAGGATGGAAAAGGCTCGTGATAGGGGCTTCTTGCAAGTTTTTGGGATGAACACAGAGTTCCATGGCCCGGCCCTGGGGCAGAGTGCAGGGGCTGGTCATTTATCGCCTGTTCGAAGTCTTTTGGGTCAGGATAAAATGGGATAGGCTTGTGTTAATAAAATTTTTTGTGGCTCTCTCAATAAAAAATAATTTTGATCTTCGACTCTCAGTCTGGTTAGCGGCTTGCTAAAAACTGAGTCATATGGGTGAGTAGCTCACTCATTCCTTGCTGTCATCTGTGTAGGACCCATCTTGGGTTTTAAATAGGGGCCAATACGGCGTTTCTCGATTTTGATTTGGCATGGAGAAGTAATTTTCTTTGAGTTTCTTTCGATTCCATTTTGCTTTTAGTTCTTCCCGCGTTTCCCGACTCCTAAAGGATTCTTTTAGCTTAAGTTCGAGCTTGCTATTCCCCTGACAGTGTTCCCTCGCATTTTTTAGTATTTGACCTTTTTAGCCGCTCTGTTTATTCTTTTCCGTCGCCTGAAAAGGGGAGCGCTGTCTCTTTCTATTTTACATCTACTCCTCCTTTTTCTTAGGGGGAAATAACCCTTGTGCAAAACATCGAGTGCCCCGAGTTAATCTGTTTAGGCATAAGTTTGGTCTGTTTTTGCTTAGTATATCTTCCCAGCTTATATCGGTTAGGACTTGGTTTATTTTGTCCCACTTTATGTTTTTTTATTGAAGTTGAATTTGGTGAATGCTCCCTCGTGACAGTCTCATTATGTCGGTCTGGGGCTCCACGCATACAGTCTGAACCTCAATTATGTTGTGATCTGAGTATATTGTTTTTGATATGGTGACATTTTTATCAATCATCTTTGTTGTGGAAGATGAGGTCTAGTGTATTCTCCAGTCTAGTAGGCTCTATTATTTCCCTGGTTTAAATTGAATTTTGTGCAGGGGATTTAAAAGCTCGTGTGAGTTGAGTTTTCATCAGAGCTGCCTCCTGGTGTTATTACTGCAACAATATTATTTGCTATATTCCTCCATTTTAGGTGCCTTAAGTTGAAATCCCCAGGAGCAAGATGTTTGGGTGCAGGAGCGGGGAAGATTTTCCAGACAGTGGTCAATTTTTAACAGCTGTTCCTGGAATTGCGGGGATGTTGCATCCGGAGGCTTGTAGACTACCACAATGACTAGGTTTTGGTTCTCGACCTTTACTGCTAAAACTTCCACTACGTCATTTGAGGCATTAAGCAGTTCTGTGCAAACAAGTGACTCTGCAAAGTACAGGCCAACCCCCCCCCCCCCCCTTTTGCCTGTTCACTCTGTCACATCTGTATAGGTTGTAACCTGGGAAACCATATTTCGTTGTCCAAGTGATCCTTTATGTGGGTTTTCAGTGAAAGCCGCGAACATTGCCTTTGCCTCTGCAGCAGTCCACGGATGAAAGGGATTTTGTTGTTTGTTGCTGGCTTTGACCCTGTATATTTGCAAAGAAGAATGTTATCGGGGCTGGTGGTATTGTTTGGTACTGGGGGGGGATTTTTTCCGGCTTTAGTATCTGTATCTGTTGGTTTGGAGTGGAGGCCATCGACTGTGGTTCCACTCCAGGAATGACTGGATTTGGTGTACGATTTCTGCCATTTCCTGCCAGTTTTTTTTCCTTCCTGGGACTAAAAAACCTCTCCCTGTTGAGTGGCTGTGGCTACCCAGGTTTTCCCATGGCCTGGATGTTTTTATCTTTTGTCCCTTTTTGTGGTTGCCTGGCAATTTAAGTTTTAGCACAGTTTTTTCCTGTACTGAGAGGTCCCAACAGCAGGGTGAAAAAGTTACAGGGAGGAGTTTGCATTTTCCTGTTGTCAATGGGCATGGATTTTTGGGGCCCAAGTTGCCCCCCATCTGTTTTTCCAATTTCCCAGCCAGCAGAACCAAGTGATAGAGTGAAAGGGTTTGGGTTTTCCCTTTTTCCCGGGGGTTTTCTTGAGTTTTCCCGTTGGTGCATTTTTCCCCTGTCTTACTTCTATCCTCCCTACCCCAACAATGGAGCTCCAACAAAAATCTCCAATACTACACTGATATTAAAAATTCCAAGCTCCTTCCCATATTAAAAAATTTTTGTTGTTTCGGACCCCATAAAATAATTCTGAGGCTTCATTTTTGCATTAACTCCAAGGGTCGGAGGAACTTTCTCTAGATAATATAAACAGGGACAAAAATCATTTAAGGCCTAACATGGCTATGTACATCATTTTTACGATTCCACTTAGCACAATATTTGGGGGTTTTGTAGCCAGCAACAGCTTTGGGGAGCTTTTAGCCTATCTTTTCATTTCTTATTTTTTGGGTATAGTGGATTTTTAAAGGGGACATTAACCAAGATATCTGTAGGTTTTAACGTAGTATTGATTTCACCCTGCAAATAATGGGTGGGGGAGTCGTTTTTCTAATTAATATCTTTTTTTTTAGAGGGAAAAAATTAGAGGCCTAGCGATTACAAATTTCTTAAAATTCATTAAAATGGTGTTCATTTCTTTTGCCCTGTTGTATGTATCATGAGTATCAGCATAGCTATGCTTATGTTTAGGGAGGCAGGTAGAGCATTAATCAGAAATTAAATTTTTGGATAAAAATCCCCCCTGCGGTTTTTACCCAAAAAATTTCTTTAGATTTATTCTAAAGCCTTGTAAAAGGGCGAGGAACTCTTTTGGGGAGGGTTTCCTTTTTCCGCAGAGTAAATACCACCAATTTTATTTTGGGTAGTTCGTGTATAACGGTTCTGTTCGCAATATCAAATGCAGATTTTAGATCAAAAAAAGTGGTAAAATATAGAGGTGTGTGCGTAGAAAAGGGGGAAAAAACAGTTCTGCACCTTTTACCCTTTTTGAACCCAAGAGGTAGGGGAAAGTTGGTGTCTGATTCGTAGTACAGTCTTTTAAATACATTCTTTAAGGTTTTTTCAAAGCAACTGTTAAGGAGCGGCTAAATGTATGAGGGTGTTGGGGCTTAGGGATGGGGACAATGAGACTTTGGTCAATACAGTTCCAACAAAGGGTTACAAGCACGTGCCCTTGATTCTGAGAATTCTGGTTTTACCTCCTCTCCAAAAGGAGTTGACGCCTCTAGCTAATGCA
>NW_026468215.1:0-12876 GCF_026875155.1 Cherax quadricarinatus | reverse complement strand
TTAACCCCATTATGGACACTCCTGCTTCCTGTCTGTGAGCCATGATTTGATCCACGAGAGCACCCTTCCCCCAATGCCATGAGCTGCTACTTTCTTCAACAGTCTTTGTGCGGAACTCTATCAAATGCCTTACTAAAATCTAAGTAAACAATATCAAATTCTTTATCGTGGTCAACAGCCTCAAAAGCTTTACTGAAGAAAGTTAATAAATTAGTTAGACAAGACCGGCCTCTTGTGAATCCATGCTGAGTATAAATTAATCAAGCTATGCTTATCGAGATGGCTTCTTATAATCTCAGCTATAATTGACTCTAGCAACTTGCCTACAATTGAGGTCAGGCTTATTGGGCGGTAATTTGACGGTAACGACTTGTCCCCTGTTTTAAAAATAGGAATTACATTAGCCATCTTCCACATATCAGACACTACACCTGTTTGAAGAGATAAATTAAAAATATTAGTTAATGGTTCACAGACTTCCATTTGCATTCCTTAAGAACCCTTGAAAAAACCTCATCAGACCCGGTGACTTATTTTGCTTCAGTCGGTCTATCTGCTTCACAACCATTTCACTAGTGACTGTGATTTTTACATAATTTATCTTCTTCTGATCCACTATAAAAATTAATTACCGGAATATTATTAGTTTTCTTCCTGTGTAAAAACCGAGAGAAAATAATTATTTAAAATCGAGCACATTTCATTCTCTTTGTCAGTAAGATGCCCATAGTTATTTTTAAGGGGACCTATCTTATCTCTGACTTTTGTTCTATATACCTGGAAAAAACTTTTTGGGTTAGTTTTAGAATCCCTAGCAACTTTAATTTCATAGTCCCTTTTAGCTTTTCTTATCCCCTTTTTAATGTCCCTCTTAATGTCAATATACTGATTCATAAGGTGACCCTCGCCTCTTTTGATACGCCTATAAATTCCTTTCTTATGCCCTAGTAGATATTTCAGCCTATTATTCATCCATTTTGGTCATTTCTATTTGATCTAATTTCCTTATAAGGGATAAACGTTCTTTGAGCAGCATGAATTGTGTTCAGAAAACTGTCATATTGATAGCTCTCTTCGTTACCCCAGTCAACAGATGATAAGTGTTCTCTAAGCCCATCGTAATCTGCTAAGCGAAAATCTGGGACTGTTACTGAGTTATCCCTACTATCATACTTCCATTCAATTCTAAATGTAATTGATTTGTGGTCGCTAGCACCCAGTTCCTCTGAAACTTCTAAATTATTAACAAGGGGTTCATTGTTTGCCAGAACTAAGTCAAGCAGGTTATTTCCCTTGTAGGTTCTGTCACAAACTGCTTCAAAAAACAATCCTGAACTACTTCTAAGAAATTGTATGATTCTAAATTCCCAGTCAAGAAATTCCAATCAATATGACTAAAGTTAAAGTCTCCTAGAATTACTACATTATCGTGCCTTGTGGCCCTAACAATTTCCTCCCATAGTAGTCCCCCCTTGGTCCCTATCTAAATTTGGGGGACGGTATATCAAAACCTAAAATTAATTTTTCATGCCCCTCTGAAAATTCTATCCAAACAGACTCTGTATGTGTTACTTCAGACTTAATACCCGTTTTTATGCAACAGTTCAAGCGATCTCGGACATACAATGCCACCCCACCCCCCTTCCCGATACTTCTATCTACTTGGAACAATTTAAAACCCTGAATGTGACATTCTGCAGGCATGTCCCGACTTTTTGAATTAAACCACGTCTCAGTAATGCAAATACATCTATGTTACCTGCACTAGCAACTAGTCTCAACTCGTCCATCTTATTCCTAGCACTGCGACTATTTGTGTAATAAATTTTTAATGACCCTCCACTCTCTTTACCCTTCCTGCTCCTTTCTGTTATTCCACTAAACTTATTACTGTCCTTGTCAATTAGTGCCACTGGCTTTCCAATATCCACCTCATTTTGCCTATTACTAGTTCTCCTAGTACTCATGTTACTACCCTGCTGCACTTCACAGTTTTCCCGCCAAACCCATACCACTAACTATTCCTAGTTTAAAGACCTAACAGCTCCCTCCACTGCATTGGCCAGTGCTCCCACCCCACACCTAGATAAGTGAACCCCATCCCTGGCATACATGTCATTTCTGCCATAGAAGAGGTCCCAGTTGTCAATGAATGTTACCGCATTTTCCTTACAGTACTTGTCCAGCCAGCAATTGACACCAATTGCTCTGGACAACCATTCATTTCCAACTCCTCTCCTTGGCAAAATGCCACATATGACAGGTTTCCCACCCTTCCTCCTAATTATCTCTATTGCTGACCTATACCTGCTAATCAGGTCCTCACTCCTACGTCTGCCAACATCGTTGCCTCCAGCACTGAGACAGATAATAGGATTGCTCCCATTACCTCTCATGATGTCATCCAGACGGCTAAACAATATCCTTCATCCCAGCCCCAGGAAAACACACTCTCTGCCTCCTACTCCTATCCTTCAAACAGAATGCCCTATCCATGTACCTAATCTGGCTATCCCCAACAACAACAATGTTTTTACCTTCCTTGGCGTCGTCCGTCGTGATGCTCCGAGTAGTCGACTCACATTCGCCAGGTAGCATTACACCACTTGTAGAATTCGTCAAGACGTTCTCGATGGTCTTCGTTGGGTTTCTAGGGATGTTTTACTCACGTCTGCCAATGCTTCTTTGGTGCTCGTTGTGGCATTCCCAGCAGAACACTCACATTCGTCAGGTAGCACACCGAGAATGAGTTGGAAGTTTCCACGGTAGTCTTCTGGTTTCTCGTTGTTTCAGCCTCTCCAACCGTTTTCTTGATCTTCAGCTTGGTTCCATGTTGCCCGACCACTGACCAAGCTCCCCTCTTAACCTGGGGACTCACAACAGAAGGATTACTACGAATCCTCTTGTTCTCCTCCGTTAATCGCCGTATCTCCATCTTAGCAACTCTGAGCTCCTCTCTCAGCTGCTGGTAAAGTTGCTCAAGAGAAGGCATCCTGTACAGATTCACAGAGAGCACACAAACAGGTCTTCACAGAGCTAAGTACACGTCACCACTGAGCTAAGTACACGTCACCACTGTGCTAAGTACACGTCACCACTGAGCTAAGTACACGTCACCACTGAGCTAAGTACACGTCACCACTGAGCTAAGTACACGTCACCAAGTTTGGAGGGCTTCTGTGCAGGGGTTTGAATGGGCTAGCCTAAGCATATTGACCCCAATAAGGATATTTCTTTCAGTAACACGATCTCTAATGCTTGGAATATTAAGTTCTTTCCGCATATTTAAAATTTTGGCAGTACGAGGGCATCCTAGGATGATCCTCATTGCTTCGTTTTGCAGTTTTTCCAGCCCTCCAAGCTTCCAGTCAGACACGAGTGCAAGTAGTGGCGCTGCATAATCAACCAATGATCTAATATAAGCAAGATACATCATTTTCACAATTTTAACATTAGCACCATACCTGGGATGAAAACCTGCCACAACTCTAAGTGCTCTCAGCCTTTCTTTGTATTGGCGACAAAGTCTCGTTACAACAGGTCCAAGTAGTGGAACCTCAAAGCCTGGATACCTGTATCTGCTTACATATTCTAGAAGAGACCCATCATACAACTGGATCTGACGAACTGTGCCTCTCTGCCGAGGAGGACGCCTGTTGAGTATCTTTGTTTTATCCCCTGAGATTATTAACCCCAGGTCCTGACACGAGGCTAGTACATGATTAAGAATGTTTTGGGTGTTGGAGAATCCGGTAGTGTGAATCATTATGTCATCAGCAAAACTAACCATATAATGATGGGGCTGGCTAGGCATGGCATTAAGTAAGGCATTAATCAAAATGTTGAAAAGGGTGGGACTAAGCACACCTCCCTGTGGGGTTCCTAATTCAAAATCTTTAGTTACACTTCTATGTCCCTGGAACAACACAGACGACTTTCTGTTGGACAGGTAACCTTTAATCCAGCGGAGAAGCCATCCTCCAACATCCATTCTGGCAAGTTCACTAATGATTACATGTCTGTTGGCTACATCAAAAGCGGATTTAAGGTCAAGGAACGTAGTGTATGAGCTGTCAGTGTGCAGAGTGAGAAAGGTGGTAATGCAATGATGCACACTCCTTCCATGCATGAAGCCATGCAACCGGGGTGACAAGAATTCCTTAATTCTGTGCATAAGACGATTAAGAATCATCCTTTCAAATGTTTTACACAAGCAGCTAGTAAGGGATATTGGGCGAAATGAGTTTTGTTGATTGGGCTTTGGAATGGGAATAATGAGGCTATTGGCCCATGATTTAGGGAGCTCCCCAGTGACATAACTCATGTTATATAATTCAAGTAAAGGATTACCTGGTACTCGACACAGCAATCTGAGTATGTTGTAAGTAATACCATCCTGGTGACCTGTATTTAACTCAGTGGTGACCTGTACTTAACTCTGTGAAGAAGTGTCTTGTTTGCTCCCGTGGACTGAACCAAGATGCCCTCCATCGAGAACTTTACCAGCAACTTTAGGAAGAATTGAGGGCAGCGAAGATGGAGATACGGCGATTGACCGAGGAAAACAAGAGGATTCGTAGTAGTCCTCCTGTTTCGAGTCCTCAGGTCAAGAAGGGATCGTGGTTAATGGCTGGACAGCAGGGGACGACGAAGTTGACGATCAAGAAGACGAATGGAAAGCCAGAAACGATGAAGAAGAAAGAGACTACTGTGGAAACTCCCGTGGAAACCTCCAACGCATTCTCGGTGCTACCCGACGAATGTGAGTCGACTACTGGGATCGTCACGACGAACGACAACAAGGAAGGTAAGAATATTGTTGTTGTTGGGGATAGCCAGGTTAGATACATGGATAGGGCATTCTGCTTGAAGGAAAGGAGTAGGAGACAAAGGGTATGCTTTCCTGGGGCTGGGATGGAGGGCATTGTTAGCCGGCTTGACAACATCATGAACGGTAATGGGATCAATCCTATTATTTGCCTCAGTGCTGGAGGCAATGATGTAGGCAAGCGTAGAAGTGAGGATTTAGTTAGAAAGTTCAGGACAGCTATAGACATGATTAGGAAGAAGGGGGGGCACCCTGTTATATGTGGCATTTTGCCAAGAAGAGGTGTTGGTAATGAATGGTTGTCCAGAGCAATTGGTATTAATTGTTGGCTGGATAAACACTGTAAGGATAATGCAGTACCATTCATTGACAACTGGGACAACTTCTATGGCCGAAATGACATGTATGCCAGGGATGGGGTTCACTTATCCAGGGCAGGTGTGGGTTTTCTTGCTAACTCAGTTGAGGGGGTTGTTAGGACTTTAAACTAGGATTAGTTAGAGGTATGGGTTTAGAAATGATTAATAATGAGTATGGATACATTGACTTATGCTCTGATATTAAGAATCTTAATAGTAACTGTCATGGAGTAACTCTGGGTAATGATAATTTCAGAAATTGTGTAAAAACAAAGATGAATAGGAAAAATGTGTGGAAGAAAAAACATATGATGGTATTTTATGCTAACAGTCGAAGTGCAAGAAATAAAATTAATGAACTACGTTTGGTAGCATGTGCTGGGAACTTTGATATCATTGCATTAACTGAAACGTGGTATGATTTAAAGAGTCGGGATATGACTGCTGAGTGTAATATTTAGGGATTTAAGTTGTTCAATGTGGATAGATGTAATGGGAAGGGGGGGGGGAGTTGCATTGTATGTTCGAGAAAATATTAATTGTTGCATAAAAACAAGTATAAAAATAGATGGAGCAGTAACAGAGTCTGTTTGGGTAGAGTTCGTGGAGGGTCAAGAAAAACTAATTCTTGGTGTAATATACCGACCTCCAGGCTTGGATCACGATAGAGGGAGACTTCTTTGGGACGAAATTGTTAGGGCTTCTGGACACAGTAACATAGTCATAGTAGGGGACTTTAACTTTAGTCAAATTGACTGGAATTCTTTGACAGGTAATCTAGAGTCCAGTGACTTTATGGAAACAGTTCAGGACTGTTTTCTGAAGCAGAGTGTAACTGAGCCTACCAGGGGGTAATAATTTGCTAGACCTAGTCTTGTCAAATAAGGAAACACTCGTGAATAATCTGGAGATCACTGAAGAGCTTGGCGCAAGTGATCACAAATCCATCACTTTTAGCATTAATTGGGAAAGCAAGAATAATGATAATACAGTAAAAATCCCTGATTTTCGTTCTGCCGATTATAATGGACTTAGGGAACATCTGTCTAATCTTGATTGGGGTTATCTAGCTAATGATTTTATTGACGATAACCATACTTATGAATATGAAGGGATCTGCTTTTATGATTGTTTTCTTAATAATGTACACAGTGCCCAGAGTATATACATTTCCCAGAGAGAAATTAGGTCTAATAATAACGATCCCAAATGGGTTAACAGGAGGCTAAAGCATCTATTAGGGGAGAAAAGGGGAATTTATAGGCGCATCAGAAGAGGAGAGGTTAACCTTACTGACCAATATGTTCAGCTTAAAAGAGAAGTAAAAAAGGCGATTAGAAAGGCTAAACGTGACTATGAAATTAGAGTTGCTAATGAATCAAAGACTAATCCAAAGGGGTTCTTTCAAGTGTATAGGACAAACGTGAAGGAAAAAGTAGGACCTCTGAAATCTGGGAATGGACAGCTGACGGATAATGAGCTGGAAATGTGTTCCTTATTTAATGACTATTTTTTGTCAGTTTTTACACAGGAAGATGTAAATGAGATTCCAGTAATTAACAATTATTTAGTTCCTGATGAATTTAAGTTAACTAATATTACTGTCACGAGGGACATGGTTATTAAACAGATAGACAAACTGAAAGAAAATAAGTCCCCGGGACCCGATGAGTTGTTTTCAAGGGTACTTAAGGAATGCAAGATGGAGCTTAGTCAGCCTGACAAGTCAGCTTAGTCAGCCTGACAAACTTACTGACGTTCTTCAATAGAACATTTGAGGCAGTTGACAGTGATAAGGAATATGATATTGTTTATTTGGATTTTAGTAAAGCCTTCGACAGAGTACCTCACAAGAGACTCTTAAGAAAAGTGGCAGCTCATGGTATAGGAGGTAAAGTTCTAGCATGGATTGAGGCATGGCTTACCAATAGAAAGCAGAGAGTTACCATTAATGGAGTGAAATCTGAATGGGGATTAGTCACTAGTGGCGTTCCACAAGGATCAGTTTTAGGCCCTCTCCTGTTCATAATTTACATTAATGACCTTGATGAAGGGATTACTAGTGACATGAGTAAGTTTGCTGATGATACAAAGATAGGCCGTATAATTCACTCTGAGGAGGATATCAATGAACTCCAGGACGATTTGAACAAATTAATGTCTTGGTCTGAAAAATGGCAGATGAAGTTTAATGTGGATAAGTGTAAGGTACTTGCCCTTGGTAATAAAAATAACCCTCGAAGCTATAATCTAGGTGAAGTAGAGCTTGGTCATACAGAATGTGAAAAAGACTTGGGAGTCATGGTAAGCAGAAATCTAAAGCCAAGACAGCAGTGCCTTAGTGTGCGCAACAAGGCCAACAGATTACTTGGATTTTATCTAAAGAAGTATAAGTAACAGAAGTCCAAAAGTTATTTTACAGCTCTATACATCACTAGTGAGGCCTCATTTAGATTATGCTGCTCAGTTTGGTCCCCTTACTACAGGATGGACATAGACTCATTAGAGAACATACAGAAAGAATGACTAAAATGATTTACTGTGTAAGGAACCTCCCGTATGAAGGTAGACTTAAAGCCTTAAATCTCCACTCTCTGGAGAGGCGTAGAATGAGGGGAGATATCATTGAAGTGTATAAGTGGATGAAGGCATAAACAAGGGAGACATTAATAAAGTACTGAGGGTGTCGAACCAGGTAAGAACCAGGAATAATGGATTTAAGTTGGATAAATTTAGATTTAGAAAGGACATAGGTAAGTACTGGTTTTCTAACAGAGTTGTAGATGCGTGGAACAGTCTTCCCAGTGGGGTGATAGAGGCTAGGACCTTGGGTAGCTTTAAGAAGAGACTGGACAAATATATGAGTGGGAGGGGCTGGGTTTGATTGGTGTCAAGGGGTACGGGAGTTATTTCTTGAATAGCTTTAGGTAGATGTCGTTTTGATAAGGACCTGCCTCGTATGGGCCAGTAGGCCTTCTGCAGTGTTCCTACATTCTTATGTTCTTATCCTCACCAGGCGACGTGGAGTTGCCCTTAGTTAGTGCTGCATCAAGTTCATAATTAGTGAAAGGAATGTTGCAGTCATCTGCCTTGCTGAGCATAAAGCAAACAAGTCTCTCCCTTGCATCATATTTGTCCATTAATTTCGCCTGTGTGGTACTGGGAAGACTGTCATAGCTAGATGTAGGAGCCCAAGCACTGACTAACTCATTCGCCCTATGCAAGGGATGAGGGTGCGCGATCTGCCCAGTTCTCTTACCCTTAATTCTATTTATGTCCCTCGTGGAACAGAGCTTTTCACCGTAGCTGCCTCGGCCTTTACACTGTTGACGACTACTCTCTGTGTTCTGTTAGTGAGGAAATTATAGACCCAAAGGACCGACTTTTCCTGTTATTCCTTTAGCACGCATTTTGTGCGCTATTACGCCATGGTCACACTTGTCGAAGGCTTTTGCAAAGTCTGTATATATTACATCTGCATTCTTTTTATCTTCTAGTGCATTTAGGACCTTGTCCTAGTGATCCAATAGTTGAGACAGACAGGAGCGATCTGTTCTAAACCCATGTTGCCCGGGGTTGTGTAACTGATGGGTTTCTAGTTTGGGGAAAAAAACTGTACAACTCTGACCAGCATACATAAGGGGGATTACCAATAGACCCCTGGCTGTCTTCAAGCAGGCACTGGAGAAGCATGTGAAGTCGGTACCTGATCAGCCGGGCTGTGGCTCGTACGTTGGATTGAGCGCAGCCAGCAGTAACAGCCTGATTGATCAGGCTCTGATTCACCATGAGGCAAGGTCAGAGACCGGGAAGCAGGGGCGTTGACCCCTGGAACTGTCTCCAGGTAAACTCCAATACAATAACACGAAAGACTTGTAGACTAATATTACACAGAAGACCACTGCAGCACACCAACACAGAAGACCAGTACAGTACAATAACACACAAGACGATACAACATCCCCCCAATGGAAAGCAGAGGTGCCACTAGCACGTTAAGAGCCAACTTAATAAGTGTCAGGGGCACAAGACTGTTCACTACCGCCCAGGATACATAAAAGCAATTACCAATAGAACCCCTGGCTCTCTTCAGGCAGGCACTGGACAAGCACCTAAAGTCGGTGGCTGACCAGCCGGGTTGTGGTTCGCACTTTTGATTGCGTGCAGCCAGCAGTAACAGCCTGGTTGATAAGGCCCTGATCCACCATAACGTCTCCTCAGAGACCGGGCCGAAAAAGCGTTGACCCATGGAACCCTCTGCAGGTAAATTCCAGACCAGTAGAGTAAATAACACAAGGCCAGTACAGTACAATAACAAACAAGACCAGAACAGAAAAATAAATCAGAAGACCACTCCAGCACAAAAAAAAAAAATGACCATTACAGTACAATAACCCAAAAACCAGTAATTTTACCTGGAGTTTACCTGGAGGAGTTCCGGGGGTCAACCCCCCCGCGCCCGGTTTTGTGACCGGGCTCCTGGGTTTCACGCCTGATCAACCAGCTTTGTGGGCTGCACGCAAACCAACGTCGAGCCCCAGCCCGGCTATCAGGAACGATTTTAGGTGTTGTCCAGTGCCAGCTTGAAGCTGCCGGGGGTCTGTTGGTTTCCCCCTTAGTGTGCGGGGGGCAGTTAACAGTCTCGGGCCCCTGACACTTTTTGTATGGTCTTTTAAAAGTGGGGGACACCCCTGCTTTCATTGGGGGGGAGGGTGCTTTCTCCCAAGTCTTTTGCTTTCGCAGGAGTGTTTTCGTGTGAAGTTCGGTACTAGTCCCTCTAGGATTTTCCGGTGTATATAATCATGTATCTCCCCCTCGTTCCGGGAATACAGGTTAGGAACCTCAAGCGCCCCCAGAAATTTTTGAGTTGTTTTATCCCGTTATCGCGCCTAAAAAGTTCTCTGTACATTTTCTGGGTCGAAATTTTTCACCTGCCTGAAAGGTCGTTAGTGTGCACAATTTCCAGCCTAAAAGAACAAGGACCTGAAGAGTGTCTCAGGGGCTTGGCCTCCCTGTTTTAAAGGGTTCCTCATTATCCACCGTCATTTTTCTAGCAGAGCGTTGATGAAGTTATGGCCTTTGAAGGGTGAGACCCCGACATATCCCCCCGGGTCTTTGACTTTGGGTGTTTGCTCTATTTTTGGCCAGAATTTTTTTTGTACTTGAGGAAATTTAATTCCCATTTTTTTACCATTCTGGAATTGAAATTTTCCATCGTAAATTTCAATTGTTTTCTGCAGCCCCTGAAAGTTTTGGTGATGTCCGCCGGGAGCTTTGCAGTGTCGGAATGGAAGACACTGTCATGCAGATTCGGGTGTCACCTGCAAAGGAAGACACGGTGCTGTGGCTGATATCCTTGTCTATGTCGGATATGAGGATGAGGAACAAGATGGGAGTGAGTACTGTGCCTTGTGGAACAGAGCTTTCACCGTAGCTGCCTCGGACTTTACTCTGTTGACGACTACTCTCTGTGTTCTGTATAGTGAGGAAATTATAGATCCATGGACCGACTTTTCCTGTTATTCCTTTAGCACGCATTTTGTTGCGCTATTACGCCATGGTCACACTTGTCGAAGGCTTTTGCAAAGTCTGTATATATTACATCTGCATTCTTTTTGTCTTCTAGTGCATTTTGGACCTTGTCGTAGTGATCCAATAGTTGAGACAGACAGGAGTTGTTTTTAGTTAGTTTAATATGTTTATTATGCACCCCATACCCATCCTGTGGGCGGTAGTCAAAAGATTACAGAGGTACATAATTGGTCCAGGGACTGGACCCCAAAAGTTTTGATAGCTGAGCAAGTTACAGAGGTAATGAACTCACAATTTACAAAGGTAATGAACTCACAATTTACAAAGGTAATGAGCTCACAATTTACAAAGGTAATGAACTCCAGGTAAGTCTGGTCACAATCATGACAAGTTACAAAGGTATTTACAGATTACAGAGGTACGTAATGGGTCCAGGGACTGGGCCCCCAAATTTTTGATAGCTGAACTAGGTACAGAGGTAATGAGCTCACAAGTTACAAAGGTAATGAATTCTGTAGAATGGTTTACTTACGTTATACTTTGGCTACAATCATGAACAAATTATAGAGTAATGAGCAATTCAGACAGGAGCGACCTGTTCTAAACCCATGTTGCCCTGGGTTGTGTAACTGATGGGTTTCTAGATGGGTGGTGATCTTGCTTCATAGGACCCTTTCAAAGATTTTTATGATATGGGATGTTAGTGCTATTGGTCTGTAGTTCTTTGCTGTTGCTTTACTGCCCCCTTTGTGGAGTGGGGCTATGTCTGTTGTTTTTAGTAACTGTGGGACGACCCCCGTGTCCATGCTCCCTCTCCATAGGATGGAAAAGGCTCGTGATAGGGGCTTCTTGCAGTTCTTGATGAACACAGAGTTCCATGAGTCTGGCCCTGGAGCAGAGTGCATGGACATGTCATTTATCGCCTGTTCGAAGTCATTTGGCGTCAGGGTAACATCGGATAGGCTTGTGTTAATCAAATTTTGTGGCTCTCTCATAAAAAAATAATTTTGATCTTCGACTCTCAGTCTGGTTAGCGGCTTGCTAAAAACTGAGTCATATTGGGACTTGAGTAGCTCACTCATTTCCTTGCTGTCGTCTGTGTAGGACCCGTCTTGTTTAAGTAGGGGCCCAATACACAGAAGACCAGTACAGTACAATAACACAGAAGACCAGTACAGTACAATAACACAGAAGACCAGTACAGTACAATAACACAGAAGACCAGTACAGTACAATAACATACAAGACCAGTACAGATCAACAACACAGAAAACCAGTACAGTATAATAACACAGAAGATCAGTACAGAACTAAAAGCAGAAGACCAGTACAGTACAATAACACAGAAGACCAGTACATTGGAATAACGCAGAAGACCACTCCAATAAAACAACACAGAAGACAACTCCACTACAATAACACAGATGACCAGAACAGTACAATAACACATAAAACCAGTCCAGTACAATAACACGGAAGACCAGTACAGAACAATAACACAACTGACCAGTATAGTACAATAACAGAAAAGACCAGTACAGTACAATAACACAGAAAAAACCACTGCAGTTCAATAACACAGAAGACCAGTACAGTAGAATAACACAGAAGACCAGTACAATAACACAAGAGACCAGTACAGTACAATAACACAGAACACCAGAACGGTACAATAACACAGAAGACCAGTGCAGTACAATAACACAGAAGACCAGTACAGTACAATAACACAGAAGACCAGTGCAGTACAATAACACAGAAGACCAGTGCAGTACAATAACTCAGAAGACCAGAACAGTACAATAACACAGAAGACCAGTGCAGTACAATAACACAGAAGACCAGTGCAGTACAATAACACAGAAGACCAGAACGGTACAATAACACAGAAGACCAGAACAGTACAATAACACAGAAGACCAGAACGGTACAATAACATAGAAGACCAGTGCAGTACAATAACACAGAACACCAGAAACGGTACAATAACACAGAAGACCAGTGCAGTACAATAACACAGAAGACCAGAACAGTACAATAACACAGAACACCCGAATAGTACAATAACACAGAAGACCATGCAGTACAATAATCAGAAGACAGAACAGTACAAAAACAGAAGACCATGCAGTACAAAAAACACAGAAAACCAAACGG
>NW_026468213.1:0-10323 GCF_026875155.1 Cherax quadricarinatus | reverse complement strand
TGGGTCCGGGTCATCGGGTTTCCCCTCAGATTTTTCCCTTCCCCCTTTATCCTACCCCTCGCACCCCTACCTTCCCCCCAGGTGCCGAGTCCTCGTGTCCCCTCAGATGTTCCCCCTTCCCCATTTCCTATCCTACGCTCACAGTTTATTTTTCCCGCGTGTCCAGGGTCCATCTGTGCCCCCCTCAGATGTTCCTTCCTTTCCCACCTTTTCTGGTATTCACCCTTCACCATTTCTTGAGGTCAGCGTCCCCCCAGGCCCGTGGTTCCAGGAAACCCTTTCCCTCCCTGAGGTCAGCAGTTCCCCCCAGGTCGGGGTTCCAGTATTACCCTTTCACCACTCCCTGATCGAAAGTCCTCCCCGGTCCGGGGTTTCAGGTATCACCTTACCACTTCCTGAGGTCAGCAGTCCCACCCAGGTCGTGGTTCCCAGGTATCCACCCTTCACCTTTCCCTGAGGTCACCCAGTCCCACCCCTTTCCGTGGTCCAGGTATTCACCCTTCCCACTTCCTGAGGTAAGCGTCCCCCCGGCCCGGGGTTTCCAGGTATCACCTTCCATTCCTGAGGTCAGCAGTCCCACCCCAGCCCGTGGTTCCAGGTATCACCTTTCCCCTTCTTGGGTCAGCGTCCCCCCCATGGTCCGTGGTTCAGGTATTCACCCTTCACCACTTCCTGAGGTCAGCGTCCCACCCGGGTCCGGGGTTTCCCAGGTTTTCAACCCTTCACCATTCCCCTGAGGTCAGCAGTCCCCCCCCAGGTCCGTGGTTCCAGGTTTTACACCCTTCACCACTTCCTGAGGTCAGCAAGTCCACCCCAGGTCCGTGGTTCCAGGTATTCACCCTTCCCCACTTCCCTGAGGTCAGCAGTCCCCCCCCAGGTCCTGGTTCCAGGTATTCCCCCTTCCCCATTTCCCCTGAGGTCAGCAGTCCCCCCCCGGGGTCCGGGGTTTCCCAGGTATTAAAACCCCTTCACCACTTCCCTGAGGTCAGCAGTCCCACCCCAGGCCCGTGGTTCCAGGTATTCACCTTCACCATTTCCCCTGAGGTCAGCAAGTCCCACCCCAGGTCCGTGGTTCCAGGTATTCCCCATTTTCCCCACTTCCCTGAGGTCAGCAGTCCCCCCGGTCCGTGGTTCCAGGATAAAACCTTTCACCATTTCCCCTGAGGTCAGCAGTCCCACCCCGGTCCGGGGTTTCCCAAGGTATTCACCTTTCCCACTTCCCTGAGGTTCAGAAAGTCCACACCAGGTCGTGGTTCCAGGTATACACCCTTCACCACTTCCTGAGGTCAGCATGTCCCACCCCAGGTCGTGGTTCCAGGTATTCCCCCTTCACCACTTCCCTGAGGTCAGCAGTCCCACCCCAGGTCCGGGTTCCAGGTATACAACCCTTCCAACTTCCTGAGGTCGCAAGTCCACCCCAGGTCCTTTGGTTCCAGGTATACAACCCTTCACCATTTTCCCTGAGGTCAGCAAGTCCCACCCAGGTCGTGGTCCAGGTATTCACCCTTCACCACTTCCCTGAGGTCAGCGTCCACCCAGGTCGTGGTTCAGGTATTAAACCCTTCACCACTTCCTGAGGTCAAGCAGTCCCACCCCAGGCCGTGGTTCCAGGTTACAACCTTCACCACTTCCTGAGGTCAGCATTTTTCACCCAGCCTTGAAGACTTCCATTTATGATATTACTACCCAAGTGTTTAATATCAGTATACGAGGAATCGTTATTACAGAGGAGGACACCAGATAATCTGCGCTTTGTAATAACATCCTCCTGGACAGACCCGAACGTCGATACCTTAGACAGAGGATCTCTATCCAGTTCGTCCCAAGAACTGGCCACTAGTGAAAATCTGGAACATATATTTATATTTAATATTGTAACTATGTCGATTATTAACTTATTGGGTTTATTTAGTTGTGTAAGTGGGGTTTGTGAACGTTTTTATGTGCGAATATTAGTGTGGGTGTTGAACCTTTTGTGCTCCCTGCATTGATAATTGTAATTAATTGTTTTCAGTTATTTTTTTGCCCTCGTTATTGATCTTTATTTTCACAGTACGCTAAGGTTCACAAGCTCGAAATCTTCTATACACTCAGTTCTGTATTTCCACTAACATCCTACACACACACAACAACACATACAGACGCAGAACAAAGAAACCACAACACAAAATCCTCTTATCATACAACACGTTCATTTATTCAACAGTGCATTTATAATCTCTCTTTTTAGTTTTAATAGTATTTTTTTTAAATACCCAACCCTTCCCAACCCCCGGGGCCCAAAAGAAAACTTCACCACATTCCACATCATTTTAAAAAAGGTGTTTCACAATTTTAAACTCAATTTAAAAAAGGGGCGGTTACCTTAACCCAGGTCAACCCCCCGGTTTTTAATCCCAAATTTTAAATTGACTTTCCAATAAAAAAGTCCAATAAAAAACCCTTTTTCCCAAATTTTTTCAAACACACCATCCCTGGAAATCAACACTCCAAAAATCCTTCTCCCCCCCTTTCACTTCAGGCGAACTACCGCTTTTACACTAAAAATTAAATGTTTTTCCTTCCTCTTAAGTCCCCAAACCCCTCCCCACCTTCTCGCTAAAAAACATTTGGAATTCCGCTTTAATTAACTACAAATTTCCATATTAAAACATTGCCTCAGACATTAAACTAGTAGTTTAAAATTCATTTCGGTCCCAAATTTTAAAACGTTGTTAAAAATACTCTAACCCCGTAAGGGAAAGTTCTTGTCTCTACCAGTTTTTCTAGTTCAACTACCTTTTCCCCATATTTAAAAATTACCCAAATTTTAAAAATCTAAAGTTCCCTCCAAAAATCTTAATTAATTTTTCCCTTTCTTTTCCTTCAAAGTCGCATCGACTAATTTTTGTAAAAAAAATAATTTTTCGATTTCTTTATTTTCTTTTTTTGGACCCCTCCAAATTCCCCATCTCGCCTTTCGGGTTTCCGGATTTTTATGAAAGGCCCGTCAATTTTTCCCCTTTTTTGTTTTTTTTCCAATCCACGCCTCTGCCCGCCTTCATTTTTTCACCCACTTTTTAATTATTCCCAACCGGTGCCCCTCCTTTCCTACCTTGACGGGGTTTCCTTCTTTCCATTTCTAACTTGGGCCCTTTCCCATCTCGAAAACTCCTGTTTCGGAACAGTCCATCTTCCCCTCTGCCTTTTCCCTTTCCACCCTGCCCTTCCTTTTCAATCCATTGCCCCAAAACCCTTTTCCTTTATTATTTCCCTTAAGTTTACTTAAAATGCCCACCCCTCTTTCCTAAATCCCTTTTTATCCCCTACCTTCCGTCTTTTTCTTCTTCTTTCTTTTTCTTCCATTTCACTTACCTTCCTACAATTTTCCCCCTAATTTTCCTTCCTTTACCTTCCTTTTGGTTTTTCTCCTCAATCCCTGGACGGGTTCCCTTTCCTAAATTTATTAAATATGAAAAACTCAAACTATATTCACCCGCTTTTAACATTTCCAAACTTTCAATCTCCGGTGTTTCCCTTTTTTTCTCTGCCCCACAATTCCCCCCTAACTGGTCTTTCATTCCGATGTTTCTTTCCTTAAGAAGTACAGTTTATTTCAAAATTTAACCCCTTAAAAATTTATTAAAGAATTATTTAAACTTCCTAATTTTTGGATTCCTGACCTTCAAATTTTTAATCCACCAATTTTTCTTTTTTCACAAATTTTGATAAATTACATTCCATTGTTTTTTTTCACAATTTTAAATTTCTTTATTAATTTTTTCCCAATATATTCCCTTGCATCCTTTACTTTGTAAATTTTTGTAACTTTTTTTTTAACATTTAAAGCTCCTTTCCTTTGAATTTCCCGTAACAAACTTTGTGATAAATCAAACTACATTTTAAATACCCATTTTCACCCATTTTTTTTTAGCCCTTATTCAAAGTGTTTATATTTCCCTACCCTTTTTTGTTATAAATTTTTTCTTCTGATGTTTATTTTGATTCCCCATTTTATCGGTGTAATATGAAATGATTGATGTATTGTGGATTATACTGTACACTGAATTATATAGTTTGTATAATATTAATCAAAAATTTTTGTTTTTGCCCTTTTAAAGTTCGTATTATTATTTTTTTTTAAATATGTATTATTAACCAAATTTTTTTTAAGGGAATAAGGGTCCATTTTTTTAATGGATTAAATTCTTTACACATTTTTAAAGGTTTTGTATTTTATTAACCCTTAATTATTTATGGTTAAGGTCATTTTTATTAATTTTATTTTTTTTCATTTTTTTGGGGCTAAGGGATTTTGCCCCCTTTGCATAATTGATTTTAATATTTTGATTTACACATTATTATTTTTTTTTTATGAATATTTAACATTATGAAATTTTGTTAATTTTTTAGGTTTTTATTTCCAGATTTAATTTTTTATTTTTTACTGAAATTTCCCCCTTAGTTTTTTGTTGGGGGGAATTTTTGTTTATTATAACAAAAGAATATATGTTTTTGTATTGGTTTTAATAGGAAATTTAAAAACCAGTTTTATAAAGTTTTTTTTTTGTTTTTTATTTAAATTGTATAAGGGGGAGGGGTTTTTTACTAGAATTCCCCCCCGGATTTTTTGGGGTGTTTTTTTAGGAAGGCCGGGCTTAAAGGGGGGAAAGTTTTTTTTTATTTCCCCAGGGAAATAGGGGGGGAAATAAAAAGTTTTAAAGGGTTTTGGGAAAAAGGAAAAAATTTAGGTTGTTTTTTATTTATATTTAAATGATTTTTGGTGTTTGTGGAATTTTTGTGACCAAAGTTAAGGGGAGTTAAGGCAAATATTTTATTTTTAGGGGGTTTATGGAACTGAAAAAGAATTTTTACCGTATGTTTTTTTTTTAGTATGTTTTTTTCACAAATTTTTTAAAGTAAATTTACACTTTTTTTTTTTTTTAGTAAGGACACAAAAATAAAAAAATTTTACACTTTAATTTAAAAAAGGGGTTTGAAAATGAATTTTAAAGTGAAAAGGGGGGAGGGGTCACCTTTTTGGAAAAGGGGATATTTTAAATTTTAACCAATTTTAAGTTTTTAAATTTAAATTGACACAAAATAATTTTATTAATTTGTGTACACAAAAATTTTTTAAGAATTTTAAAAAGAAATTTTGGGTTTTGTAAATATTTGAATTTACACTGAGTTTAAAGTTTTTTGTATTTTATAGTTCACAATGTTTTTTTAAAATTTTTCCCTTTTGATTAAAATTTTTTTTAAGTTTTTAAAAATTATATTTAAAATTGTTGGATTAAATTTCCTTTTAAATTTTTTTTTTGGGGAAAACACTTTGGTTAACTGGTGTTAAATTTTAAACAATGAAGAAATAAAGTGGTTTTATTGATTTATATTTTAAATTTTATTAGGGGAAAATTTTTTGTTCCATTTTGTAAATTTTTTCATATTTTTTTTGGAAAAAATTTTTATTATTTGGGTGGTTTTATATTTACAATTTTTTAAAATTTTTTTTTAAATGATTATTGGTCACAGAAAGTGTGGTTTTGTTTATAACCCCAAATTTTGGTTTTGTTGAAACTTATGAAAAAGGTTTTTTGTGGGAATAAAAATTTGTATTAAATTTTGTTTTATATTATTTAATTAGTAATATAGTTTTAATAGTTAGTTTGTTTTTAAATTGTTTTTTTTTAATTTAACCCCTTAGGAAAATGTTGTTTGTGGGAAAAAAAAAATGGAATTTTTTTTAAGATTTTCCTTGTTTATTTGTTTTGGGAGGTTTTTGAAAAATTTTTATTTTTGGGTTTGTAGGGTTTTCCGGTTATTTTTTTGGGAGGTTCCTGTATTTTTTTATTCCCTGAAATGTTTCCTTTTTAAATTTTTTTATGATGAAGGTTTCCCGGTTATTTTTTTTTGGGAGGTTTTTCCCCCTTTGTATTTATTATTGGGTGGTTTATTTAACTTTCCCTTTTAGTGGGTTTGAATTTTAATTTCCCCCAAAGGGGTTTTGTATTATGTGGTTTGGTTTTTTGTAAAATTAGTATCTTTGGGAGGGTTTTTTTTCATGTTTTGAATTTTTTTTTTTTAAGTGTAAAAAGGGGGGGGGTTTTTTTTTATTTATTGTGTACACCTTTGTATAAGGTGGGGATTGGTTTTGGAAACCTTTATTATTTTGCGGTTTGTGTATTTTTTTCCTTGATGTTTTTTTTTTTTTTTTAATTTCCATTCCGGGGAATATTTTTTTAATTTATTTGCCCGGGTTGGTTTTGTTTGTTTTGGGTTTGGTTTTCCCTTTAATTATTTTTGGGAGTTTTTTTAAAATTTTTATTTGGGTTTTTTTGGTTATTAAATTTATTTCCCCTGGAAAGGTTTTTTGTTTAAAATTTCCCTGGGTTTTTGGTTTTGAATTTTTTTTCCATGGAAAGGTTTTTGTATTTATTTCCCGGGAACGGGTTTTTGAAAGGCCCTTTTAAAGAAAAAAAAGGGGAAAGGATTGGGGATTGGAACATGATTCAGGGACCAGAAAACCCTTAAGTGAAAGAAAGGTGTTTTTCCTTGTTTTTTGCCCGGAAAAAATTGTGGAGAATTATTGGGCAATGTTGTAAAGTGTGTTTTTTATTAGGGATATGGACCCATTAAGGTTTTTAGGTTGTTTGTATTGAGATTGTGAATGAGAAAGTGGGTGGTTTTGTTCCCAGGTTAAGGTTTTGAGTGGAAGGAATTTTAAACAAAATTTGTAAATTTTTTTTAGGAGGGACACATTATTTTATGTTTTTTTTTTAAGAATATTTAAATTTTATTTTTAAAATTTTTAAATTTTACACATTTATGAATATTTTTTATTTAAAAAATTTTTTTGAAAGTGTGGTTTGTTATGTAAGTGTACACATGTATGTTTTATGTGTTTTGGGGAGTGATGTATATTTTGTAACATGTATGTTATATGTTTTGGGGTTTGTTTTTTTTGAAATTGTGTAAAGATGTAAATGTTGTTTTATGAGTTTGGGTTTTGGTAGTATTAGTGTGTTTGTAGTGATGTATTTGTGTACACAGGTATGTATTTATGTGTTTTGGTAGAAATTGTGTTTGTAAAGTTTTTGTATATGTGAAACACATGTATGTATATTGTGTTTTTGTAGTGTTTATTTGGGGTTACACAGGGTATGTATATATGGGTTTTTTGGGGTTAAAGTGTTGTTTGGGTTAAATGATGTATTTTGTGTTTTTAGGTTATATGTTCCTTGGAAATTAGTGTGTTTTTTGTGTGTATTTGTGTAACATGTATTTATTTTTTTAAAAGGGCCCGTTTTTTTGTTTGTAGTGATGTATATGTTTTCCCACATGTATGTTTATGTGTTTTTGTAGTGATGTTTTGTGTACACATGTAAGTATATATGGGTTTGTAGTGATGTTTGGTAACTTGTTTTGTTATATGTGTGTTTTTTAGGGGATGTTATTTTGAAACCCATGTATGTATATTGTGTGTTTGTAGTGATGTATATGGGGTACACAGGGTAGTATAATTGTGTTTTAGTGATTTTTAAAATTTGTAAAAAAGTATGTATATATGGTTTTTTGAAAGTGATGTTATATGTGTAAATGAATGTTTTATATGTGTGTTTGTAGTGATGAAATTGTGTAAAACATTTTTTTAAATGTATATATGTGTTTTTGTTTTGATGATATGTTTTACAAAATGAAAGTATATATGTGTGTTTGTAGTGATGTATAGGTACACATGTATTTTAAATGGGGGGTTTGTAGGGGATGTTATGTGTCCCACAGGTTGTATTTGGGTGTTTGTGTGATTTTATTTGTGTACACATGTATGTTTATTTGTGGTTTTTGTGATGTATTGTGTACACATGTATGAAATTATTTGTGTTTGTGTGATGTATATGTGTACACATGTATGTATAATGTGTTTTTTGTAGTGATGTATTTTTGACCATGTATGTATATATGTGTTTTTGTTGTGATTGGAAATTAATTTTTTTTGGTTGTTTTTTACACATGTATTTTATATATGTGTGTTTGTAGTGATGTTATGTTACACAGGTATGTATATATGTGGGTTTTTATGATGTATATTGTACACGTATGTATTTTGTGTTTTTGGTAGTGATGTATTGTGTAAATTTGGATTTTTTATATGGTGTTTGTAGTGATTTATATGTGTACACTGTATGTATTTATGTGTGTTTGTAGGATGTTAGGGTTTTACACATGTATATATTTTGTGTTTGTAGTGATGTATTGTGTACACATGTATGTATATTTGTTTTTTGTGGGGTAAATGTTTTGTGTAACATGTATGTTTTATGTGTGTTTGTAGTGATGTATATGTGTACACAGGATTTTTAGGGTTTTTGTTTGTAGTGATGAAATAGGGGTTTTACAATGTATGTAATATGTGTTTTGTATTTGGATGTATATGTGTACACATGTATGTTATATTGTGTTTGTGTGTGATGTATTGTGTAACATGTATGATATTTTGTGTTTTTGGGTGATGTTTGTGAAAGATGAAAGGTGAAAAAGAAAATTTTTCAAAAAAAAATTGTAGGGATCTCATATTAATTAAACATTTAAAGGGAAGGGCACAGTTCCTTGGCAGCTGTCACCCGGGATGACTTGCTGTCACCCTGCTGACCCCGCGTCACCCCTGGCTGACTCCTGCCCGCCGGGTGACTCTGTTTTCAGCCGGGACTACTTTTCCCGGGGGCAGCCCTGGCTGACTTGCTGTCAGCCGGGTGTTTGCCCTCTGTTTGGCCAGCCTGGAGTTTGCGGGACAATACCGGGGAAAAGTTTATGCCCGGGAATTTAATTATTAAAGTGATGTTAAAGATAATATTGTTTAACCCCAGAAGAGGGGACATTTAAAAAAATTTAAAGGGTTTAATTTTGTGGATCATTTTAAAAAACATAAAATTTTATGAACTTAACAACACTTATATAAAGCAAAGTTGCACTTGGCTGTATTTATACTTGTGGAAAAGTTATATGAGAGATGTTAGTAGAGTTACAAATGTACTTAATCTTAGGTAATGTTATGGTAGCTATAGTATTGAATTAAGTTATAATATGCAAGAAAGGCGGTAAAGATTTGTCCAAAAATATGGGTCTTAGATATTGTTGCTTGATGTCACTTGTGATCTTAGAGACGTGTGATGTCACTGTACTTTGGTCAGAAGACAATATATATAAAGCAAGCCATCATATAATCCAGATGTTAGTGTAAACACAACTTTATTAACATATTATGTTAAAACTCTGTATAACACACAAAAACACCACAAAACACACACACAACACACACACACACACACACAACCAACAACACACAACACACACACAACAATCAAAAACATCTGCGACCTTCACATTCATTTACGAAACAAGAGAAACAAAGATTATTATATATTTTTTTTACAGTTTTCATGGAGGAGATTTAGAGATTCACATTTGACACTCATACACAATATGTGACACTCATACACAATATGTGACACTCATACACAATATGTGACACTCATACACAATATGTGACACTTACACAATATGTGACACTCATACACAATATGTGACACTCATACACAATGTGACACTCATACACAATATGTGACACTCATACACAATATGTGACACTCATACACAATATGTGACACTCATACACAATATGTGACACTCATACACAATATGTGACACTCATACACAGTCAGTGACACTCATACACATTACGTAAACATTGCACTTATCTATACAAATACATGTACACATGACACAATCATTACACACATAAAACAATAAGCATTAACATTCATTCATACACAATATGTACACCCTGACACAGTCAGTGCTCATCACAGTTACAAACATTCACGTCATTTAATATATTTAACATGTTACAATGTCGTCAAAATACCATAACAGCGTATAAAGATTACATCATTATCATATATATGTTAATGTTAATTTCCATGTTCACAATCTTCGGTCATATAAAACATGTAAATTAGTAAAAATGAAAACGTATAAATATTTAATACAGTTTTTGATGGAGTTGGGAAAGTCTTCAACAATTGGAATCCAATAAAAATAAAACAACTTAAAAATACTTTTAATGGGGTTAAAAAGTTCTTCACACTTGACATTCATACTCATAAAATAAAAGATTTCCAATACTTTTAAATGTTAATTAAGCTCTCGGATTGCGGAAACTGTGAGGCGCTTGGTTTCATAGGTGCTGCCTTGGGGGTGGAAATGGAGCCGTTTTTGGTGGTCACTCGAATTCCACGGCAGTCTTACGTTGGTAACAGACCAAGTTTTCCTGAGGTAAGTCAC
>NW_026468212.1:0-12581 GCF_026875155.1 Cherax quadricarinatus | reverse complement strand
CCGTAGTTTCTTGTATTAATTTTGTATTGGAAAATCCGATGCGTGTTCTTGTGTTAATTTATTGAAAATGTGGAAGATCCGTCGTTTCTTTATTAATTTTGTATTGGAAGATCCGATACTGTTTCTTGTATTAAATTGTTATGGGGAAAGATCCGATACGTGTTCTTGTATAATATTGTATGTTAAAGATCCGATACGTGTTTTGTTTTAAATATTGTAGGGGAAAACCCCCGATACTGTTTTTTGTTAATATTGTTTGAGACCCGATCTGGTTTTCTTGTATTAAAATTGTATGGGAAGATCCGATGTGTGCTTGTTTTAATATTGTATGGGGAAGTCCGACTGTGTTTGTTTTAAATATTGTATGTGGAAGGATCCGATATGTGTTCTGTATTAAAATTGTAGTGGAAGACCCGATACTGTGTTCTTGTATTAATTTGTATGTAAGATCCGATACGGGTGTTCTTGTATTATATTGTAGTGGAAGATCCGATACTGTGTTCTTGTATTAATATTGTATGTGGAAGATCCGATACTGTGTTCTTGTATTAATATTGTATGTGGAAGATCCGATACTGTGTTCTTGTATTAATATTGTATGTGGAAGATCCGATACTGTGTTCTTGCATTAATATTGTATGTGGAAGATCCGATACTGTGTTCTTGTATTAATATTGTATGTGGAAGATCCGATACTGTGTTCTTGCATTAATATTGTATGTGGAAGATCCGTTTACTGTTTTCTTGCATTAATATCACTTGTGATGTTAGGATAGCAGTAGGCTTTTATAACAAATTGTCCAGCAGGTTAATTAAATGAACAAATGGCGAGTTGTACAACGTGGTGAAATGGGGTAAGGGGGGGGGGTAGGTTTACTGTTTGAATTTTTACTGAATGCATTTTATTCAGTGTTTTATATTGTAAATTAGCAGAGGGGAAGGGGTAAGAGGTTTGTTTTTATCTTGTATTAATTACACAGTCTTACATTGTTTCAATGGAATTATGTTTAATGGCATAATACAATATAAGTTGAGTTGAGAAAAAGTGTTAAGGGATCAATGTACAGGTGATGGGAAATTTGTGAAGAGCAAAGAAAAATACAGGGGTTTTTTTAGATATGAAAATTTATTTTGGTATGTTGATCTGATCGTCATTTTATTTATTTAATGTTTGTATTTTTTAAATAATAATAAAAAAAAACTTGATTCGAAGGGGGGTGGGGATGTTGAATTGCTTTTGCTTTTTCTTACTGTTGAACAGCGGTTTAGTGCGAGAAGGTCGCAGGTACAAGATGGCCGTGGAAATTTTGGGTTTTAAATTTGGGTAGGAGTGAGTACACAACGGGCAGTGTGAGGGAGTGCCCACAAGCCAGCCCGTGGGGGGGGAGCACCTGTGTCTGTCACATGGGTCGTCTAGGAGTGAGAGAGGGTGGTGTGCTTCCCCGACCTAGGAGGCCTACAGGGGCAGCACTGAATCCCGCAAAATAGAACTATAAGGCAAGGCTGGCTGTGTCTCTGACAGTACAGGCTGTTACATTTTGTGGCCACGCACCTGCTGGGGGAATCTGGCGGCCCCCATAGTAAAAAGGGAATTTCATAGTACCCAGGAGGGACTGGCTTTCCCTCATAGAAAATAAAAAATGGACAAAAAAATGCAAAGGCAAAAAAAAAACTCCCCCACCGGGGAAAGAAAACTTTTTTTCCCGCGCTGTTTCATGAGTAGAGACCGGGACGAAACACGGAACTAAAACCCTTTTATACAGGTTGCCGAGGGTGAACTCAGTTGACCATCTCTACGAACGTTGTTGCATGTCACTCTGAAACAAGATGACGTAGCTTTTCCAAAGGTTGACATGTGACTGGGGGCAGCACTGCCCTGACCTAATACGGGTTTTTTTTTTTCCTTTAGAAAACACGGTGCACATACATAAATAATACTATATCCAGGGAATTCTTACCCGGGGTACCCTTCTAAAGGGTATTTAATAATTACATGATGTTTCCACCCTGACTTATTATCGATAGCATACAATTTTGGGGCTTTTTATACCCTTTTTTTGAAAGCAAACAATTAGCTAACTAGGTAGAGTCAGACAAGTCATGGTACGTCAATGTCACAGAAATGTATGTTTCCTGGGTCGCGGCCCTTTAATTGGAGCCTTCGGGGCCGTCTCCGTCCCAATAGAGTGGGAAAAGGGGATAGACTTTTTGTCCCCCAAACTTGTCGTCGTGGGTTGAACGCACCGCCTCCAGCTCTGTTTTCGGCCTGCTATGGTCCACTATTCGGATCAAGGGGGGCCCCTCCTTGAATTTCCCCGTAGAAATCCCCCCCCTCGAATTTATTCCCACGGGCGTCGTAGGACCGGTAAGGACCCACAAACTTTGGGAAAGTTTGTGCATCCCGGGGGTCTGCCCGGGGTTGAGCAAAATAATTTGAAAACTGGTTCCCTTTGCTTTCTTGGCGGGGCATTGCGCTCAGACGTGAACCTACGTACTTTCAAATTTTCTCTCGTCCCCGCGGGAAGACAACTGCGTTTCGTCATCTTTATACACTGGGGTTTCAGTATCGTAAGTGGTCTAGGTGGGGTAAAAGAATTTCATATGGAGCGCTTGTCATACCCAAACAAAGCAAAAATGAGGTGTCTCCCCCGATCGAGTGTTGAGGGGGGAATTTAATGTACACTAAAACATCTGAGTGGGGCCTCACCCCATGTAGTCAACTTGGGTTTTAAGGTTCTCTGAGCACCTCGGGACTTTGCGATTTGTACGTTCAGAAACCATTCTCGGGGGGTGGCGGGAGCTACTGGGCGATGAATGTTGAATTGGACAAAGATCCTGCATTATCCTTTTTAAAAACTCGCCCCATTGTCTGACAGAAGGGGACACGTGGGAAGTATGACGAAAAACAAAGCTCCGGAAAGCACTAGCGCCCGTTTCAGGGGTTTTTATCGGGGATGGGTCAAAATTCACTGTACCGCGTCAAGATCTCCCATTACAAGAGGGCTTATTTCCCTCCCCGGGTGAGAATTTTGCAACAGGTCGACAGAAGTTTCTCCCAGGGCTCCTTTGTAAGGGGATATTTGAAGGGGTTGGGGACCTGTAATGGTTTCCCCTTGTCTGTAGGCAAACAACACACTGGTTTACATGCTTGGCTTCCCTGCCTCTTAGGCCGAAATATTTTCTTTTGTCCCTGTTTATACTGCGGTCCTTCCCCCGGGGTGCGTACCCCTGGGACTTGTGGATAAACCCAAGATAGCTGGTACCATGGACTTGGTTCCCCGTTGGTATAGGTTTCTCCCGGGGTCCCCCCCTGTGAAACGGCACAGTACTCCGGGTTACCACCAAATCCTTCGGGGACGGGAGATTTGACCTGAAAGTCAACGTCCTCCTTGGTCGGGAAAACGAAGGATTGGAGCCCACACAGGGCCTGTCTTTGGGGCCTCTCGAGATCCTCAACAGAGAACAAATTTTGCCGAACTCCGAATGCTATATTCTCGACGGGCATCAGCTACAACATTTTGCTTACCGGGGACTGCAAATTCGGGGTTTGTAGTCATTGAAGTGAGCGACCACCGAGCAGCTTTCCCGAGGGTCTTATTCGAAAAAAGGGGCCCAATAGGGAAAAATGATCGTAAAAAATCTTGAAGGAAAATGATAGAGAATCCCGAAAAGACCAGGGCCCATAAAATGGCAAACTTTACCCTTGCCACTGAAAAATTTGATTTCCGCTTTAGTAAGAACACGGGCTAGCAAGGCAATAGGCTGTTGCTTACCTTAGATTCCTGTGACAAGATGCCCCGAGCCAATTTTGCTGGCTTCAGTCGTCGGTAAAACCCTTTGGTGAAATCGGGGAATCTAAGGGTTGGGGCTGATGTTAACTTTTTTTTAAAATAAAAAGCTCGTTCCTGATCACAGCCACTCAAAAGGGGACCTTCTTGGAAGCGTGTCAGGGGGCAGAAATGGTGGAAAAACCCCATAAAGGTGTGGTAGAAACCCGCCGGCCTATGAAGGCCGGGACTGCATCCCCCCGTCAGGGGTCTGGGGGAATTTCTGCACGGCCGAGATTTTAGACTCGTCCGTTTTATGCCACTGATTAAAACGTGCCCCCGAAATTTTATTCCTTCCGGGGGGAAAGACATTTGGAGAGCTTTACCTTAAGATTTGCCTGAGTACCCGCCCAATACCCTGTCAAGTTTCCAAATGTGACGGGAAAATCTTCACAGACTATGAGATCATCCGGTAGCCCTGACGTGCCACTAGGAGGGTACAAAAATTGTCGTCATCAAACACAAAAACGTGTTGGGCTTCCACGCAAGCCGAAGGGCCCTCCGAACTGGAATACCATTGGCGTAAGAAAGCTGTAAAACTCTCGCTCTCTCACGGGGGGATCTGCCAAAACCCCCTTAAAGAAGATCAAGATTTGAAAAGACCTTTTTATCGCCGTTTTTGGCAACGGGTCGTTCAGAACTGGCAATGGAAAGCGGTCGGGGATGGTCATGCATTCGTTTCCTGTAATCGATAACGGGCCCCCAGGTTCCGTCTTTCTTGGGAACCAAATAAGGGAGCTTCCCCACGGGAAGTGGCCCTCAATAACTCCACCCGGGCACGTGAATGAGTTTTTCGGCGAAGTTTCTTTGCGCATGTGGCAGGCGATACCAGGTACAAAAAGGGGGTTTAGCCCTTTTTGTCAATGGAATCGGTGAGAGATCAGGGGGGTAAAAACCCATGACCACCATCTAGTGCAACTGAGAACGGCGCGTTTGAAAAAACCTGGAAAAGTTTTGGGACCTCTTCAGGATAGTCTGTCAAAGCTAGATACTTCCTGCACTGGCGGGTGTTGAAAGTCAGCCGATCCCCTGGGAGAATGCCCACAAGGGTCAGGGGGGCTTCACCCCCATTCACGGGGGGGAATCGAAAAGGGTCGACAAGTGAGTTTTCTTCCCAGGGAAATTCCGACTATGATGTTGACAAAAAGGGACTTGCAACTTCCACTTTGCACTGGTGCAAGGATTTTTTAAAGGGGAGGCCCTTGACTCGGCATGTGTCGTTGTAAACCCAGCACATGGTCTCCTTCAAATGCTCTGTCCGTACACCGAAAACGGGAGTGGGGGAGTTTACTGACAAAGTGACGTCATACTTTGTACAAAGTAACTCTGCTCCTGATCCATGACCGAGTCAGACAGTCGCCGCGACAGGGATATGCGGCTTGAAAACGCGGGCCCTCTACAACAGCGTCAGATTTAGAGTGAAGGTTACGGGGCCCCAACTGGGTTTCACTGGTAACACGCGCGGGCCAGGAATGGGAACGAGTCTACTACGGGTCGATCGGGAAAAGGCCCGCCCCCGGGGGGAGAATTTCTATGGAAACAACCGGTTTCCAACGATTCTAGGCACTCTGCTACTCGGGAACAGAAGCACGTAGGGGCCTAAGCGCCCCCCCCAGAAGGGAAACATCCCTCCTTTGATTCCCCGTTTCCCCACTCGCTGGACAAAAGGGATCCTAAGTTCCATGGTTTTGAACCCTTGAAGGTCACCAGGGAAAACAATCCACTAGACTAAAAATTTTTTGCGGAAGCTTTGACCCGGGACCAAAATTCTAGGTTTGGGGAACCGCAAACCGTCAGCGGTTTCCTGAGACTCCTCTAAAAGGTCTGAATGGCAGACGGCCTTCAACATGGCCGGGAAGGCCAATTTCAAAAAAAAGTGGAGGGGAAAATGTTAACACCGAACCTTATCTGGGAAAAAGTAAACCCCTTATGGTGGACTTGGACTCGAGAGCGGCCACAGGGGTTTGTCATACAAAACATAAGGCAGACACCCGCAGATCCCCGGGTAAAAGTCTCGAGGCTGCTTTTGTTGACGAGGCTCACCGGAAGGTACAGTAAGTCTCGGACAACGTAAAGACATCTGTTTCCTCACTGTGGAAGCATACACTGCCCAGGGGGGCGAATGCATTGCGGACGGGAGGGAAAATACCGACTCCGACGGGGTTACTATGTCTTTCGCTGGTTTTTGGGGACGCGCCTCTTCCCCCGAATAGTGGAAGGGCTTCTAAGCATTTTCATTCGCACGACTGCTTGCCCACTCAGCTGACAGATATTTGCAGTTGTCCCACATGGGAGGTATGAACGGGAAGTATTGGGTACATCAGACTCCCTGCGGGTGGATGGGGAGGGTGACGGTTCCTTATATGGGCATGGGGTTTTTACGGTTATTTTGAACGGTGTGGGATTTGGTTGGTTTCGGGATCTGGCGGGGGACTGTGACGGTTACTTTGCGGGGACTTAGGTTTGTAACACTCGATCGGAGTCCCCCGTTTGCCCCCGTTGAAAAAAAAGTTCACTACACCTTGTGGGTGAGGTTGGGGGTGGTGTCTGCTGGGGAGTTTTTTCCCTGGTCCCGGAAGCGATCTGCCTTTTTGTATAGACTGCGTTGTTATGTGGTCAATATTTTTTTCTGAGCGCTGTTAGGGGAATGGGGGTTTTGAAACTTTGTGGGCTGGCGTCTGACAGCAGCAGCAAAATGACTTCCGGGTACGTGCGGGGTCATGTGGACGGCGCCGGAAAGGTGGGTAGGGGGTCTCCGCAAAACGGCAAAACCCTTCCTTTTCCGGAAGGGGGCTTGGCGAGTAAAAGGGTCATATGCACCCAGGACGTCGTGCTGAGGGGCCGAGCCCAGGGATCAAGGCAACCCAAGGTTAGGGGCGGCATCCCCCCACATGATGCCGACAGCCAGATGGGGTGATGTCTTTAGCAGCAATCGGCCCCTCACCATCCACCCACTAGTGGAGTGAGGCATCAGTAAAGTCCGTGGGGCTTGCTGGGACGGCAAACGCAACCAGGGGGGGTTTCGTGCCCGGGATTGCATTCGGGCAAGCCTTTGGAACGATGTCAAGGGAATGGGGTTGGCGACTAGCCGAAATAACGCCCAAATTCCTCCTTAAGTTCATCCCAAGACGAATCTTAAAAACGCGCTTTAGCGCACAAAAGGGACCTAAATCACCCTGGGTGAGATCCACTGCTGCAACGCCCGCACAATGTACTGTTTTCCGTTTGGGGCTATCAAAAAGAGCCGAAAGTCGCTCGATGACTGCGCCATGGCTTAAATATTTTCACGACCGTCAAAAATAAAGGGGCGGGTATGGACGATGACCGGCCCACTGGTGGGCAGGTTGGCCAAGTTGACCAACGTCGTGGGGGTTCGATGCCCTTCCGCGTGTTCACGCTGGCTGAGGCCCATTGCTGGCACCCGAGAATCTGGATAACGGCATGGCCACGCGGTCTTTTTCATGACTAATTGTTAAATGAAATAGGTCAAAGAAGGGTAAACAGGTGACAAGAAATTGGTTGCACTGGCTACAAATTTAAAACAGAGTAAAGAGAATCAAACACCACGTTTCTAGGGAAACTGCTTAGGATAGAAAAATTTGAGCAAAACAACAATAAAAAGGGAAATAGTGGTACACTCTGAACCAAAAAAAGGATGTATCAATGAATGTACTACAGGGAAGTGCACAAAATGAAGCTAAGGATATCAATAATTTCACCAGGGAAACTGGCAACAAAATTTAGAAAAAGGAGTTGAAATTAAACCCCTGGGAGCAAAAATTGCACAAAAATCAAAATAAATCAGTACACACAACCTAAACTGTTCTGCAAGCACAGTTTTAAAAAGATTGCGGGTGCTAGCAGTTGCAAAAGAAACGCAATAAAAAAAAGGGGTAATTCACTTGCACAAAGGGAAGTTGGCACAGAAAAAAATACGAGTAGGAAAAGTGCCCAAAAAACACAGAAAAAAAAAAAAATACACTGTATTCCGAATTTTATATTTACACAAAATAAAAATTTAAAAAAAATCAAATTATTAAATTCAAGAATATGGGAAAGGTGTGGTGTTTGCGGGGGTTTCACGGCAAAAAAAATTGCACAATCCAAAGGTCAAAATTTAAATTTAACTTCACAAGGTTTTTTGGGAATTAATGGTAAATAAGCAGGTTTCCCAAAAATACACTCAATGACTTTGGGAAACAAAATGCAAAATCAACACTAGGTAAAATTTACAGTAAAAAAGAAAAAAGTAAGCAAATAAATGGGGAAACAGAAAAAAAGTTTAATGGGGGTTTCCAGATTGTATCCTGCAGGTAGAATAAATAATATTAAGACTTGAAGAATACACTTATTTTAAAAAAAAAAAACACTAACAAACAAAACGTGCGGGGGTCAAAATCTGTGGGGTAAAGCGGTGCAACTAAAAAAATAAAGCACACGGGATTACATGAAAATGATTAGAGGTAAATTGTTAAATGGTTAAAAACTGAACAATTTTTAAAACAAAAACTGAGGTCAAGAAGCAAATAAAATACTGGGAAATTTAAAAGGGAGTGCAAAAATAATGTACAAAAAAATTTAAAAAGCTGTAGGAAGTGGCAAAATTCCTGATGCAAAAACAAATTTTTGAAGTATGGCTTCATAACTGTAAATGTTTGGGGCGGACAGTTAAATAATGCCAAAATATTAGGGAAAAACTAGGAAGTCACTGTTTACTTAACTTTTAGTGCAGGAGGGATGGGGAAATGGTGTGCAGGTCCTGGAACTTTCAGTGATGTTAGTAACACACACCCTCGTAGATTTTTAATTTTCTTGGGCTTCAAAGTGTAGAAAAAAAATTTTCAGAAAAGGGGCTTGGAAGAACAGGAAGGAGGGGAACTTTGGAGGTATAAAATATTTGAAGAACGTGGATACCGGGTGACCACAGCTGTGTGTGGGTTTTTTTACACTGGCAAGCGGTTGGGCGCACTGACTGACTGGGCTTAGCCCACGGAAACAAAACATTTATGCCTACTCGAAGTGTAAAAACAAGCTTTAAATGAAACTTTGAATGGACGATAAGTTTTCTGTAACAATCACTGGGGGAAAACAGAATGGTGATGAACGGAATTAAAAGCAAGGGAAAGAAAAAAAAAAAAATTTAAAAAGGGCAACACAAAAAAAAACGCACTGGCGGGATCTAGCGCTGAGTAGTTGTAGACACTATGATGAGTACGAGCTCTGTAACACTAAACTGGCTTTGGGGCTAAGCCAAATGGGTTCCCACGGGGTTAAGCCAGGTAGAACTTCTTGAGGAAACGGAGAACCCCCAAACACAATGGACGGCGAGATGGACTCGTTGGTAGCAGAGAAGGCTGTAAGGAGGTGGTGTGTTTACCGCTGATTAGGGGATAAACCCAACCCCCGAGCTGCCTCGGGTCACGCGGGGCCCACCCCAACCAACCATAACGACCCACCTTACTTCTTGTAGTGAGAAGGGCGAGGGACGCTGTAGGAGGCAGGAGAATGGTGCTGGAGAGGTGAAAGGGGTGTTAAGAGGGTGATGAGGTGAACACTATGCTAAGGCTGGAGATGACGCCGTGACGCTATGTCCAGATTTGTGGGGAAAATTAGGACGAAGATCTTCTCAGGTCCCATCAAGACCTGGGGTAAAGATAACTCCCTTTTGGCCAGCAGGTGCTGGATGACGACGGATATGTTGATGGCGCGACCCCATGGGGTTACCCTCCCCCCTGAAAAGGCTCACAATGCCGCTGACTCCGCTGTCACCACTGTTTTTGCTGTTCTTTTTCGTTGAACAGCGGTTTAGTGCCGATGAAGGTAGCGCAGGGACAAGAAGGGGGGTGGACTAGTTTGGCTTTAATTGGGGAGGAGTGAGTACACCGGGCAGTGTAGGGGTACCGAACCAGTCCGGGAGGGGGAGCACCCGTGTCTTCACGTCGGTCGGCTAGGAGTAAGAGGGTGGACTGTGCTTCCCCCGCCTAGGTAGGGGTACAGAGGCGCATGAATGCCGCGAAATATAACTAGTCGAGCAACGGGTAGGGGTGTGCTCTGACAGTACAGGTGCTACAGAATTTTTTTTTTAATTTTATTTAAAAAATCTTCGTGGGATAATATGTTTAAAAATAAGCTCACGAAGCCAAAGAAAACAAAGTAAAAAACTCCGATGCAATCCCCAATACAAAAAAAGGGCCCCCAAAAAAAACATACTTTCCACCGACTGTAGCCATAACCCACCCCCTCCCCTACCCTGCTCCCCAAAATATGTTAATTATTTATTTTTTTAACACATGGCCGATTCCCCCCAAGGCAGGGTGGGCCCAAAAAGAAAAACTTTTCATCTTCACCTCAATTATCTTGCCAGAGGGGTTTCTTTACCTACGTATAAAAACTGCAACTTAAAAACCCCCCCTTTTTAGATTTTAGACACGTACTTCCCTTCCAGGATCAAACCGGGGCCCGCCCGTTTCCCCGCTCCCTTTATAAATGTTACTTTCCCACACCCAACAGCAATCAATTCCTATCAAATACCCCCCTGCACATTTGCTAAGTCCAAGCCCCTCCACACAAAAACCCCCTTTACCCCCCCCTCCAACCCCTTCCTAGGCCGACCCCTACCCGCCTTTCCCTCCATAAGATTTTTAAAATTCGAAATCATTTGTTTTGTTCCATTCTCTTGATGTCCGAACCCCCTCAAAAACCCCTCCCCCCCCTCTGGATAATATTTTTAAACCCCCAAACCCTTTTCCTAATTTTCAAACTACGATTCTCTGCTTAATCCAAAACCACTCATTTCCCCCCCGGACATGCATCTCCCTGCCTCCAGCCCCTCCCGTTCAACATTTATCACCCTGCTTCACTTACAAAGTGTTTGGTACAAAAATTCCTCATACTTCCCCTTTTTGCTTCCCAAAGTTTTTGTCTCCACAACTCCATGCATACTACCCTTTTCCCCCCATCAATTCTTGATTACCTCATCCTTCATAAACCCCTCTGTGACCCCCCACTCCTAAAATTCTGGATCATTCACCTCCTCCATGCTCTCCCCTCCAATTGATAGTCTTTTTTCCCTAAATATTTGTTTTCCTAACTTTCTCTTTTTATATTCCTTTTTTAAAATTTTTTTTTTTTTTGCATACCCCACCAATTATTCACCAACCTCTCAATTCTCTTAGAATCTCCCCAAAAGCCAGTGTCATCACAAAAAGCAACTGCAAAAAATTCCCACTTTTTGTTTTTTTCTTTATCTTTTTAACTCCATATCTCTTTCCAAACCCTAGCATCAATCTTTTCAACCAATCTTAAATAATTTGACCCAAAAGGTGACATTACACTCATTGTCTAAAAGCCTACTTTTTCGGGAAATAAAACCCCTCTCTTCTAAATCTAACCTGAGCCTCACTATCCTCGTAAAAACTCTTCACTGCTTTCAGTAACCTATCTCCTATACCATACACCTGCAACATCTGCCACATTGCCCCCCTATCCACCCAGTCATATGCCTTTTCTAAATCCATAAATGCCACAGAAACCTCTACCATATCATAAATACTGTTCACCTATATGTTTCACTGTAAACACTTGGTCTACAACACCCCGTACCTTTCCAAAGCCTCCTTGTTCATCTCTCTGGGGCTGGGGTGGTAGCACTTGCAAACTCGATTGAGAAGGCCATTGGTGAAATGCCTATGATTTTAAACTGATAGAAGATAGAGGTATGGGTGTGTGTGGGAAACAAGCAGGTTGCAACGCTAGGGTTGGAAACAGTAAAAGGCATTCAGCATGAAGTTATAAATAAAGACAATAGATCAGGTCAGCAAACAAAAGGGGACAGCAGAGGGCAGCAAGGGACTAGCTCCCTTAAGGTTTACTATACTAATAGCAGGAGTGTAAGAAATAAGATAGATGAGCAAAGATTAATTGCAAGTGCAGGAAATGTAGATATTATTGCTATAACAGAGAGCTGGCTCAATCTGAAAGATAGAGAGATGCCCTCTGAATGTCACATACAAGGCTATAAATTATTCCACACTGACAGGATCAACAGGAAGGGTGGTGAAGTAGCGATGTATGTCAGAGACTATTTAAATTGTTGTGTTAGACAAGATATAAAATTAGAAGCATCAGCCACTAAATCTGTTTGGTTACAGCTTCTCGAGGGCCGAGAAAAACTAATTTTGGGTGTGATTTACAGGGCCCCAAATCTTGATAGGGAGTGCAGTAAACTTCTATGGGACGAAATTCGTAAGGCATCTACATACGAAAATGTTGTGCTAATGGGAGATTTCAACTATAGACAGATTGACTGGAGCAATTTGACAGGAAATTTAGAGTCAGGTGACTTTCTTGATACGATCCAGGATTGTTTTTTAAAACAGTTTGTGACAGAGCCAACTAGGGGAAATAACCTCTTTGACTTGGTTCTTACCAGTAGGGAAACACTAATTAATAATCTTGAAGTTAATGATGAGCTTGGGGAAAGTGATCACAAATCACTCAGTTTTAATATATCATGGAATTCCCCTAATAATGGCAATCAAGTCTCTGTCCCTGACTTCCGCTTGGCTGATTTCACAGGACTGAAAAATTACTTAGGTGGGCTGAACTGGAATGACCTGACTAAGGGTCAGGTAGGTGGTGATGGTTGCCGATATGACGCTTTTCCAGGGCATAGTTCTAGTGCTCAGTCAAATTATGTTCCAAATAGGGAAATCAGAAAAACAAAAATGATCCTAAATGGATGAACATAGTTAA
>NW_026468211.1:0-12321 GCF_026875155.1 Cherax quadricarinatus | reverse complement strand
AACGCCCTTTTCCAGGCCAGTCTAAGGTAAAACCTATACATCCGTTGTTTTTTTCCAAAGGAAAATCTACTGAGCTTCCTCACATAGATTTAGAGGGTCTTCAAAAGACTTGTCCTTCCACAGAGGAAACCCGGAAGTTAGTGTTAACAGACAGCGTGATTCAAAAAAAGAAATTTTCTTATAAATTTGTATATAAAGATAATCTTCTTTTCAAGAATGTAGCGTCAGCAGAAAATCCTAGTTACGTGGGAAGAAATCTGTTATTAGCTCCTAAAAATTGATGAGAGAATATTTTGAAGATTTCTCATGATCTGCCAGTCTCTGGCCATTTTTCGCATAGGAAGACTTGTGAGAAGATAAAGAACTTGTACTTCTGTCTTGGGATGTCTTCAGACATCTATAAGTATTGTTTTTGGTGTCACATACGTCAACTTTCCTCACAAAAGGGAAGAATTAAGAGTCCCTGTGGTAAAAATGCCATTTTTTTCAGTCGTATTTGCTAGAGTTGCAGTGGATATTGTTGGTCCTGTCACTCCTCGTTCATCAGGAGGTCGTAAATATATATTGACTAAGCGTCTAGCTTCCCAGAGGTGGTATCCTTGAAATCCATTACGTCAAAAGAAGTTGCAGAAGCATTACTGTCTATTTTTTCACAGTTAGATATACCCAGAGAAATTCTTTCTGATCAAGAAACGCAATTTACTTCTGAATTAATGGATCAAGTTTATCAACTTGTGGATGTTCAACTTCTCTTCACTACACCTTACCATCCAAATTGTAACGGGAGAGTGGAACAACAACATGCCATTGTAAAGTCAATATTAAAGAAACTTTGTATTCTTAAACCACCTGACTGGCATAGACCTCTGTCATATGATGTCTTTGCAATGTCTGAGATTCCACATGATTCCCTTGGATATTCCCTTTTCGAATTGCTTTATGGAAGGTAGGCTCGAGGACCTCTATTTATATTAAATGAACTGTGATCCATCGATATTAAACCTGAGAGAAAGATTAGAAGAAACCGCTGATTTTATTGTCAAGAACCTGAATATGTCCATGGAAACATACAAGACCTTTTATTAACAAAAGAGCTCTAAAAGGAAATTGTTAATTTCTTGGTACGGACTGTATAAAATAGTGAAGGTCTGTAATAAGGTAGATTATCTCTTGGATGTCAAGGGTAAGATAAGAATGTATCATGTTAATATTTTGAAACTGTACCACCGTAGAGAAGTCAATCTTTGTTTAAACTTCTTTGATGAAGATACTACATATTACAGCTTAGTTACAAGTCATGATTCTTGTGAATGTAAAGTTTGTATTATAGATGGCGAGTTTCACAGAGAATAGAAGGAACTACTTTATATCTTAACTGTTAATTTCTCCATCTAATAACTCAAACTCAACAATCAACAGTGAATTCTAGGTAAACAAAAATCTCATGTAAATGCCTTAGTAAATACTTTTTCCGACGTATTCACAGAGATCTCAGGACTTACCAATACCGTTGTACACAAGATTGAATTGTTAGCTCAGTAAGACGGAAAACCTATCCTGTCCCCGTTCCTGGACTTACACCATTCGTACATTATACTACTGTACTTACAACATAGACTTTCACTACTGGACTTACCACCTTCGCTAATTACACTACTGGTCTTACACCATCGTACTTACACTAATGTATGTACACATTGTACTTACAACTACTGGACCTTATTACATCGTACTTACACTACTGGACTACACCATCGTACTTACACTAATGTACTTACACATCGTTACTTGACACGACTGGACTTACACCATCGTACTTACACTACTGGACTTACACCTTCGTACTCTACACTAATGTACTTAACACCATCGTACTTACACTACTGGACTTACACATCGTACTTACACACTGGACTTACACCATCGTACTTACATAATGTACTTACACCATCGTTACTTACACTACTGGACTTATACATCGTACTTACATACTGGACTTACACTCGCCCCCCCCCCCTACTTACACTTACTGGAACTTACACCATCTTCTTACACTAATGTACATACACATCGTACTTCAATACTGGACTTATTTACCATCGTTACTTACAATACTGGACTTACACCATCGTACTTACACTACTTGGACATTAAACATGAAATTACACTATTGGGAATTCTAAAAAATCTTCAAATTATACTAGGTGGAGCGAAGAGAAGACTGTATAATAATTAAACAGGGTGGAATGGGAAAACAGTGGCAGGACTGGAAAGACAGATAGGCAGACCTGCTGAAATAGTGACATATATGATGAGTGAAACAATTATTTTCAAGAGCAGGTGACGGTTAGAGGCAGCAAAATAACCTCAATTGTAAAGTATAATTACATATATTCTTACTAGAGAACATGAAGAAACTCTTGATCAGCTGGACGGAAGATAAACATTGTTCGTTGTATGCATTAAACCCTGGATATACTTAATTACGAGTATTTTAATGGGAATTCAATATGGACTAGTAGCTTTATTCCGAAATATATCTACCTCACTGACATTAATGTGCAAGAAACAGTGCTGGTTAACTTCTTCGTGTAATACAGAGGTGGCAGATCAATGATCTTGTGTAGAGAAATGTTTCGTTAAAAAGATACTGGGACAGTTAGACAAGTATCTTACTTATCATATACTGAAAGTACTCAGATGAACCCAGGATGATTAATACTCCCGTGTGTGTTTGTGTGTGTGTGTGTGTGGTGTGTGTGTGTGTGTTGTGTGTGCGTGTGAGTGTGTGGTGTGTGTTTGTGTGTTGTTGCTTTAGAAATAAAAATTCCCGCAATACTTTTTTACCATAAACGGCCAACTCCGCAACGACACACTTACATGTCGGTGTCCAACGTCATCGAATTATGTGGCAGTTTTTGTGTCAGTCATTCCAGGATGATGTTAATGATTTCACTAATTTTGGTCATAGGACATGGTAACATGCCAATTGTTCATGAATATGGTTCTCGTTATCGTACAAAAAACCATTGAAGTTTGGAAAGTCGATTGTATGAGGCGTTTTGAGTTACGAGAGAAATATTTATAACAATTGACGAAGAAGAACCAATAAGACAAAATCCAGCAAACTTCTTAATGTTCCCTCTAACAAGTACCTAATATAATTCATGCAATCCCTAGTGAAGCCTTCCTTCAGGTTTACCTATTAAACTTAACACATTGTTCAGTGATGTGAATATAGTTTTTATTCTACTTTAGTGATCGGCCGTTTTACATCTCGGTTCTGTGTTATTTGATATGTTGAGGAGAATGAATTCTACAAACATGTCACTCGACAACACCTGACCTACACAATGACAAACAACTTCATGCCTCAACCACACGTGGTATTACGACCTGATAAATACGGTTCACCTCTACAATTTATTATGGAAGGCAAAATCAACGCTTGTAATAGATAAGTAAAGTAGACGCTTGGCAAATAATCTTTCAATGGTAAAGAGGTGTAGGAAAGAATATTAAATACGTCTGCACTTTTTTCTCATCTTCACTTCTTGACATCTTTCTGTATTATGAGTAAAATTGGTAACCAAAAACACTCACCCCACGGCTCAAATAAAACAATAAAATTTTGGATGAAGAAAATAGAATCTTAAACTCAGGGGACTCGATTACTGAACCAAGAATTTCAGCGACCCACAGTAATAACTTGGCTGGAAGGTCTTCTTAATTGACTTCGTACCATCATTTTTATTTCTAGTAAGTTACCTTCTGGTCCATTGTTTTTCTGTATTGTTTTATTAAAATGTTGTTGTACGATTACTGTGTGTTGCTGTTGTGTTTTTGAATGTTTCTGTATTGTGTTTTACGGTTACAGGTTCTCGTGTGTTGCTGTATTGCTCTCCGAGTTAATGTTTTTTTATGTATTACTGTATAGTTTGTCATTTTACGTATTGTCTTGTGTAACCACGGTTTTTTTAAGCTATTGTACTTGATATTAATGTATTGTTTCATTATATTCCTGCTACTCTACTTATATGTTACTGATGCTGTTCTTACGTGTTTGATTATGTTTGTTTTTTTTGTTACTGTCTTTGTGGTTTACGATGCTCTTTTTTATTTGTCTCTGATGTTCTTACTGTCACTTTAATTTTTCTTCAAGTGCATTCTTGTTGATGATGTAGTGTTCTTTTATATTGGAATTTTTCCTATGACTCTTCGGACGATAGTTTATCCTATATTGTCATTCATGTCTTCCAGAACAATTATGTCGACTCAAAATTCCCAAAAACATTACTTACAATTCTCAACTCAATATCCCTCTTCTCATCCACATTTATCTCTCTATTTGATATGAATACAAATAACACATTAAATAACACACAAAAATATCTCTCTCCAGAAATATAACTATCATTGTAGTCTCGATTGACAAAAAACATCTTTATCACTGGCAAATTCGACGTCAATGTTTGTCTGGTTACTGCTGTTTTATGAACTTATATGTTTTTGTGCTGTCTTTTCAAAACTTTCACAAAAATATATTATTTTGCAACATATCGTTTCTTGCTTTGTTTAATTGTGGTAAATTATGTTGATCCATACATCAACCTTCCCGTTTTATCTCTGTTCTCATCTTAAACTTTGCTGTCGCATCACTTGTAAACCCAGTTATGATATACACTTTTTCTAGTATACTCGCAGATAATCACAAAATCTTCTGTTTATTATTGCTTACATTTTTTTTTACAATTCTAACTGTTGTCTGGCAGCTGTTGCTTAGTGTATTTGAAGCAAAGTTGTGACCCAAAGCTAGACTTGTGAGACTGAAGTTTACTAACAATAATAAATAGGATATAATTAAAACTCAGATACTATTATTCTACTTCACCAATTGCTTCAGATAGTTTCAACAGTACGCAAAACATTTGAAGATTATAAACTGCTCACCTTATGTTCACCCGTTTTAAGGGATCTTTTGAAAAAGCAGTTGTAATATGCGCCTGAATATGATATTTTTCAACATATTTGTTTACAGTGAGAACTATTTCCTTAATGGAAAGTTTATGATATGATCCAATATGTTTTAACCAGCGTTATTTACTTAAGGTGTTTAGTGTTAGCACTCGTGTGAGGGCGATGGTTGCTTCTGCGTCTAATGATGCGAATGAATTTGTCCAACACTGTAGAATTGTTAGTGGTTATAAGCTGAGTCTTTGTATCAAATGTATTGTGTGAAGTCATTTGCTGAGACGATATATACTGACTGTAAACTCAGTGTAGTGTGCTAGTGAGTTGTTTATATCAGATACTTGGTTCAGTCTTAAGAGTTTTGTGTGATGGAGTTCAATTAATATAATTAGTTTTTGTGTCGAACTTTGAGAGTTGATTAACTTACAGGTTGTGTCTGTGTTGACATGAGTTTCTCCTGATGGTGACCCGCACTCTCTCATGGGAAGGAGTGTCAGTGTTTGCCACACGTTATTTAATTATTTGATGGTGTACATGTGTGTGTTTGTGTGTGGTGTGTGCGTGTTGCATAGAGGTTTAAAATGAAAGGGTGTGGGTGCGTGGTTTTGGGGGGATTTTACTAAGAAAAACTGAAAAGAGAGGATTATAAATGCATTGTTGAAAAATGTTTATGGGTATTTTTTATACAGAGGTTTTTTGTTGTGTGTGTTGTTTATTCGTGGTCTGTAGGTTGTGTTGTGTGTGTGTGTAGGATGTTTTGTGTTGTGTGTAGGATTGTTGGGGAAAATACAGAATTGAGTGTTTAGACAGTGCGAGCTTGTGAACCTTAGCGTATGTGAAAATAAAGATCAATGACGAGGGCAAAAAGAAAATGAAAAAAAAATAATTACAGTTACCATGCTGAACAAAAGGTTCCCACCCAACAAATATTCGACATAAAAAGTTCACAAAACACTTAAAAATTAAAATTTAAATGAACAAGTAATAATTGACATATGGGTTTAAAATTTTAAAATAAAAATTTTAATGTTCCAAATTTTTTTACGAGCGCAGATTTCTGTTGGGGTTTCCCCCTCTGTAATAACGTTTCCTCTGTTTTACTGATTTAAACACTTGTGTAGTAAATCATATATGGACAGTTGTTCAAGGCTGGCTGAATGCTGACCCCCGGGAGTGGTGAAGGGTGAAATATGGATCCAGGCCCGGGGTGGGGGGTTTTCTGATCAGGGGGTGGTGAAGGGGAATCCCGGAACCACGGGCCTGGGGTGGGAGCTGACCCAGAGAAGTGGTGAAGGGCGAATACCTGGAACCACGGACCTGGGTGGGACTTTCTGCCCCAGGGAAGTGGTGAAGGGGAAAAACCTAAACCACGGACCTGGGGGGGGGACTGTGACCCCAGAGAAGTGGTGAAAGGGTAAATACCTGGAAACGGACTAGGGTGGACTGCTGACCCAGGGGGTGGTGAAAGGGTGAATACTGGAACCACGGACCCGGGGTGGGACTTGCTGACCTCGGGAAGTGGTAAAAGGGGTTTTACACTGGCCACGGACCTGGGGTGGGAATGTGACCTCAGGGAAGTGGTGAAAGGGGGAATACCCGGGTCCCCGGGCCTGGGGTGGGAAATTGTGCCCCGGGGGAAATGGTGAAAGGGTGAAACCTGGATCCCCGGACCCCAGGGTGGGGGAAATTTTGACTCGGGAAGTGGTGAGGGTTGTATACCTGGCACGGCCCGGGGTGGGGGTTGCTGATTTAGGGAAGTGGGTGAAAGGTTGTATACTGATCCCCGACCTGGGGTGGGACTTGCGACCTCTGGGAAGTGGGGAAGGGTTGTATACCCGGATCCACGGCCTGGGGTGGGGACTTGCTGGCTAGGGGAAGGGTGGGGAAAGGGTTTTATACCTGGAACCACGGACCCCGGGGTGGGGCTTGCTGACTTTAGGGAAGTGTTGAAGGGGTTTTTTACCCGGAACCCGGACCCGGGGGGGACTTGTGACCTCAGGAAAGTGGGGGGAAAGGGGGGTAATTGGAGCCCCCTGCCTGGGGGGGGACTGCTGACTCAGGGAAGTGGTGAAGGGTTTAATACTGGAACCACTGACCTGGGGTGGGACTTGCTGAATTCGGGAAATGGGGAAGGGTGAATACTGGAACCCCTGACCTGGGGGGGGACTGTGACCCCAGGGAAGTGGTGAAAGGGTGAATACCCGGGGGCCCCTGACCTGGGGTGGGGCTTTCGCCTCGGGGGAAGTGGTGAAGGGTGAATACTGGAACCCCTGACCGGGGGGGGGACTTTCTGACCTCGGGGAAATGGTGAAGGGGCTTATCCTGGAACCCGGACTTGGGTGGGGCTTGCTGACCTCAGAGAAGTGGTGAAAGGGTGAATGCCTGGAACCACTGACCTGGGGTGGGATGTGCCCTTTGGAAAAAGGTGAAGGTGAATTCCTGGGAACGTGACCAGGGGGGGGGACTTCTGACCTCAGGGAAGTGGTGAAGGGTGAATACCGGGGAAACTGACCCGGGGTAGGGCTTTTGACCTCAGGTAAGTGGTTAAGGGTGAATACCCGGAACCAGGACCCGTGGGGGATTGCTCCCCGGGAAGGTGGGGAAGGGTTGTATACCCCGGATCCCCGGACCCGGGGGGGGGAATGCTGACCCCGGGGGGTGGTGAAGGGTGAAAAATGGATCCACGGACCTGTGGTGGAAATTGCTGACTAGGGAAGTGGTGAAGGGTTGTTACCTAGTAGGACTGGGGTGGGGGTTGCTGACTTCAGGGAAGTGGTGAAAGGTTGCATACCCGGAACCATGACCCGGGGTGGGGGTTTGGACCTCGGGAATGGTGAAGGGTTTTATCTGGATCCACGGCCTGGGGTGGGGCTTGTGATTCAGGGAAATTGGGGAAGGGTTGTATACCCGGGAAACCCCTGACCTGGGGGTTTGGGCTTGCGACCCTGGGAAAGTGGTGAAGGGTTGTATCCCGGAACCCCCGGACCCGGGGGGTGGGACTTGTGACCTCAGGGAAGTGTGAAGGGTTGTTACCTAACCGCGGACCCGGGGGGGACTTGTAAATTTAGGGAGGGTGAAGGGTGAATCCCGGAGCCCCTGACTTTGGGTGGGACTTTGACCCCCGGGGAAATGGTGAAGGGGTGAATACCTGGAAAACCCCTGACCCGGGGTGGGAAAATTTTGATAGGGAAGTGGGAAGGGTTGTATATCTGGGCCCCTGACCTGGGGTGGGACTTGCTGACCCCAGGGAAGTGGTGAAGGGTGAATACCTGGAAACCCCTGACCTGGGGGGGGGACTTGCGAATTAGGGAAAATGGGGAGGGTGAATCCTGGAAACCCTGCCTGGGGGGGACGTGACCCCGGGAAGTGGTGAAGGGTGAATACCTGGAGCCACTGATCTTTTGGGTGGGACTTGTGACCTAGGGGAAATGGTGAAGGGTGAATCCTGGAACCACTGCCTGGGGTGGGACTTGCTGACCTCAGGGGGGAAATGGTGAAGGCTGTATACCCGGAACCCCGGACCCGGGGTGGGACTTGTGCCTAGAGAAGTGGTTTTAAGGGTGAAGCCTGGAACCATGACCCCGGGGTGGGATTCTGATTAGGAAAGTGGTGAAGGGTGAAAACCTGGAACCATGACCAGGGGTGGGATTTTGACTCGGGAAGTGGGTTTAAGGGTGTATACCTGGAACCCCTGACCTGGGGTAGGGTTGCTGCCTTTTAGGTAAGTGGTGAAGGGTGAATCCCGGAAACCCCGGACCGTGGTGGGACTTGCTACCTCAGGGAAATGGTGAAGGGTTGTATACCCGGATCCACGGGCCTGGGGTGGGAATGTGACCTCAGGGAAGTGGTGAAGGGTGAAAAAACTGGATACGGACCTGTGGTGGAAATTGGACTCAGGGAAGTGGTGAAGGGTTGTATACCCAGATCCACGGACCCGGGGGGGGATTGCTGACTTCAGGGAAGTGGTTTAAAGTTGCCACCTGGAACCCTGACCCGGGGGGGGACTTGCTGACCTTGGGAAGTGGTGAAGGGTTGTTACCCGGGTCCCGGACCTGGGGTGGGACTTGCTGACTTCAGGGGAAATGGTGAAGGGTTGATCCCGGAAAAACTGACCTGGGGTTGGACTTGCGACTCTGGGAAGGGTTGTGAAGGGGGGATACCTGGAACCACGGACCTGGGGGGTGGGACTTGCTGACCTCAGGGAAGTGTGAAAGGGGTTTTTTCTGGAACCGGGACCGGGGTGGGGCTTGTGAATCAGGGAGTGGGAAGGGGGGAATCCTGGAGCCCTGACTTGGGGGGCTTGCTGACTCAGGGAAATGGTGAAGGGTGAATACCGGAACCACTGACCCGGGGGGGACTTGCTGACCTCGGAAGTGGTAAGGGTTGTTACCTGGAACCCCGGACCGGGGTGGGGCTTGCTGACCCAGGGAAGGGTGAAGGGTGAAAACTGGAACCCCTGACCAGGGGGGGACTTGCTGCCTCAGGGAAGTGGGAAGGGTGAATTTTCCCGGAGCCCCTGACCTGGGGTAGGACTTGTTGCCCCAGGGGAAATGGGGAAGGGTGAATACCTGGAACTACTGACCTCTGGGAGTGGTGAAGGGTTGTTACTGGACCGGGCCGGGGTGGGATTTTGACTTAGGGGAAATTTTGGAAGGGTGAAAAACCTGGAACCACTGACCCGGGGTGGACTTGCTGACCCAGGGAAGTGGTTTTATGGGGAAAACGGAACTACGACCTGGGGTGGGACTTGCTGACCTCAGGGAAGTGGTGAAGGGTAAATACCTGGGAACCCCTGACCTGAGGTGGACTGGACCTCAGCGAGTGATGAAGGGTGTATACTGGAATATGGACCTGGGTGGGACCGTGATGTCTGGGGGAGGGGGTAGGTGAGCATAAAAATATCAAAAAAAAAATTCCGGAACTTCATGGGAAGAGGGACCCCGGGGGCCCAAAGGGAGGATTCCTGGAACATGAACGGGGAAAGTCGGGGAAAAACCTTGGGGAAGTGCGGAAATTGGGTATCTGAAGGGGACAGATGGACCCCTGGCGCATGGCCGGGGGAAGGTAGGATTGTTGAGTGTAGGATGGGGAAGGGAGAAATCTAAAGGCGGACAGAGGACGCATGGACTTGGGGAAGGTAGGATTTGTGAGTGTAGAATGGGGGAGAATTCTGGGGGGACACAGTGGACCCCTGGACGCAGGGAAACTGGGGAAGATAGGATTGTGAGTGTTGGATGGGGGAAGGGAGAAAATCTGAGGGGACACAGATGGCTCTGGACCTGGGGAAAAGGGGGATTGTGGTGTAGGATGGGGGAAGGGGGGGGAAAGACCGAGGGGAACAGATGGACCCCTGGTTGGGGAAGGTAGGATTGTGAGTGTAGATGGGGGAAGGGGGAACTCTGGGGGGACCAGATGGACTCCGGACCTGGGGAAGGGGGATTGTGGTGTGGATGGGGGAAGGGGAAAAATCTGAGGGGACCAGAGGGCCCCTGGACTGGGGAAAGGGTTTGGATTGCTGAGTGTAGGAGGGGGGAAAAAGGGGGAACATTAAAGGGGACAGATGGACTCCTGGCCCGGGGGAAAGGTAGGATTGCTGAGTGTAGGATGGGGAAAGGGAAACATTGAGGGGACACAGATGGACCCTGGCCCTGGGGAAAGGGTAGGATTGCTGAGTGTAGGATAGGGGGAGGGAGAATATTTGAGGGGACCAGAGGACCCCTGGCCTGGGGAAGGTAGGATACTGAGTTTAGGATGGGGGGAAGGGGAGAACATTGGGGGCCAAAGAGGGCCCCCTGGACGAAAGGAAGGTAGGTTGCGGGGGTTTTTAGGAGGGGGGGAAGGAAGAATATTGGGGGGACACAGATGGCCCCTGGGGAAGGGGGTTTGGATTGGAGTGTGGAGGGGGGGAAGAGAGAACTTAAAAGGGGAACAGTGGCCCCCTGGCCCTGGGGAAGGTAGGATGTGAGTGTGGATGGGAAGGGAGAAGATCTGAGGGGATACAGATGGACCCCGGGCCCGGGAAAGGGTAGGGTTGCTAGTGTAGGGGGGGGGAAGGGAGAAAATAAGAACATAAGAAAGGGGGGGAAAACACTGCGGAGCCTGTTGGCCCCAATACTAGGCAGGTTTTAAAATTATCCCACTAACAAAACATTTGCCAAACCCCAATTTTCAATGCCACCCAAGAAAAAAGCTTGTGTGAAAGTCCCCTCAAATCCAACCCCCCCCATCATGTCTTATCAACCTAGATTTGAAACTACCCCAAAATCCTAGCCTCATAACCCAATAGGTAGATGTTCCACTCATAACTCCCTATTTTTTAAACCAATAGTTCCCAGTCCTTTCTAAATCAAAAATTATCTAATTTAAATCCTTTACTGCGGGTTTCTCTTGGAGAGACTCTCAAGCCTTTTAATTCCCCTTTATTAACACTTTTCTTCCTTTATTCCCCTTTGATAGGTCTCCCCCCATTTTGTCTAACAAGTGAATGTATTAAAAAGTCTTCAATTTTCTTCTAAGGAAATTTCTAAAGTAGTATTAATTTTGTCATCCTTCGTGAAGTTTTCTAACGAATTATGTCCCTTTTTTAAAAACGGAGACCAGAACTGAGCTGTTTAAACTACGTGAGGCCTTATAATGATGTATAAAACTGCAGTATGACCTTGGACTTTGTTGTTTCATTTTGATATAAAACCAGTAATCTATTTGCCCTTTTTTACGACGCTTAGGATTGTTTTTTGGTTTAAGGTTGCTCACCATAACCCCAAGTCCTTTTCGAAACTGTTGGCTAAGTTTTACATCAAATTTTAAATTATAATACTGGGGTTTTGGGCACTCCCCCAAACTTCAGAACCCGCATTTATTACATTGAACTGCATCTGCCCCTTTTTGACAAAATAAGTTTGTTTAAATCCTCCAAAGTTCCATAACATCTCGTTTGAATAAAATTTCGTACCCCATCTTTTTGGGATCGGCGAATTTGCTAAAACCTAGTTTCCCTCATCAAAATCATTGTTAATTATAAACAAACGGGCCAGATGATCCGTGTGGAAACGCCACTTTTTTAAGATCCCCCTCGGATTTTAAACCCCCTTTATGAAAACTCTCTGCTTTCCGTCGTGAGCCATGGGCTCATCCCGAGAGCACTTTTCCCCCCAAAGCCCTGAGCTGCCACTTTCTTTAACGTCTATGGTGCGGAAATTATAAAAAACTTACTAAAATCAAGTAAAAAATGTAAATTTTTATTGTGGTCAAACACTCAAAAGCTTTATGAAAAAAGTTAATAAATTTTTAGAAAGACCGGCCCTTGTGAATCCCTGCTGGTATCATTTTCAAGCTATGCATATCGAGAGG